>PVJA010019841.1:0-37787 GCA_004027025.1 Myocastor coypus
TTACACTCAGTGTGGGAAGCTAGGGGAATATCCAACAGGAAAGGATAATGATTACGTAGACACTGCATGCCGAATCACCTAACTTCCTGAAACAAATGCTACTCGACATGCAAAATTATATACATTTATCATATGGAAATGTAAACATCATGTAGTGTAAATGTGTATAAATAAAATCTCTTTTAAATTTAGAAAGATCAAATAAACATAGACACAGCCATAGTGAAAGACTTCATTATCCCATTTACACAAAGAAATAGATCAACTAAACCAAGACCCAACAAAGAAATATTATAGATGGACTTAATAGATATCTACAAAGTATTTTAATGTACTGCAACATAATACACACTCTTGTCTGCAGCACACAGGATTTTCTCCAAAATAGAACACACAGTAGTCCACAAAGCCTACTTAAATAAGTTCAAACAAATCAAAATCACTCTGTGTGTATTATTAGATAATTGCACATTGAAACTAGAAACCAACCATAAAGGACATGACAGAAAATTTATAAGCACCTAGAAATTGAATAGCACACCACTAGACACTCAGTGGATCACAGAATAAATGGAGCAAATCAAACAATTCCTGGAATCAAGCAACAATGCCTGGACTACTCACCAGAATCTATGGCACATGATAAAAGCAGTCTTAAGGGAGAACTTTCTTCCATTTGTTGCTCACATTAAGAAAACAAGAACTCAAGTAAATAACATAATGAACCTCAAGATATTTGACAAACAATAGTCCAAAGCCAGACCTAATTTAAGAAGGGAAATAATAAAGATCAGAGCAGAAACTCACTAAATTCAGAGTAAAAACACAACACATAATATCGATGAGTCAAAGAGTTGGTTCTTGGAGAAAAAAAAAACAAGCTCCATAAATGCCTAGCTACACTTAAAAGGACAGAAACATTGACATGCATGTCCTTGGAAACACAAAAGGCAACACTGCAGTACATATCACCACTACGGAAAAATTGCACTCCAACAAATGTCATAATTTTGAAGAAGTGGGTAGATTTCTAGATGCATAGGATATAACAAGAGTGAAACAAGAAGACACAAGAATTCTCAACAATCCAATAGCGAGCAATGAAATTGAGACGGTAATAATAATAATAAAACTACCAACTAAGAAAAGCTCAGGGCCAGTGAGATGGCTCAGTGATCTAAAGTACCTGCTTAGGCAAGCTTAGGCAACAGCAGGGACCATGGTTCAATTCCCAGCACCACATGCTGCACCAGCCCCACCCCCAGGGCAGGCTGAGCCAGCCAGCAAAAAAAAAAAAAGAAAAGAAAAGAAAGGAAAATATGTTGGACAATATGCAATGTGTTGATTATTGTGAATGTACTACTAACATGTTTTGAAACTCTCATATTGTTATCTCTTATTAAAAGTAATTAAAAAAAAGAAGAAAAGCTCAGGAATTGATGGGTTTATTGTTCAATTCTGCAAGGCCTCTAGGGAGAGTAAGCAACAATACTCCTCAAACTCTTTAATGAAAATGAAAATGAAGGAGTGCTTCTGGAAGCCAGGGAGTCTGATTTCCAAACCAAAGACTCAACTAGGAACTAACACTGCTATCCATTCTTTTTAATGAACACAGATGTATAAGTCCTCAAAAGACTGGCAAATTGAATCCAACAAATCATCAAAAGGGTTCTGGGGGCTGGGGAGATAGCTCCGAGGCACAAGTGCCTGCTGAGCAAGTACAAGGTCGTGAGTTCGAACCCTGGTCCCACAAAAAAAAAAAAAAAAAAAAAGCTTAAAAAAAAAAAAAAAGGGTTCTGTATCATGACCAAGTAGGTTTAAGGATTCAAAGAATACATAAAGAACTCAAAAAAAAAAAATTGGAACCCCTAAACAAAAGATCCAATCAAAAATATGCAATGGAAATAGCACTTCTCAGAAGAAACTGAAAAGCTCATATTATGAGAAAATGCTCAACCTTGCTTGCCATTAGAGTAATATAAATTAAAACAACACTCAGATCTTATCTTTGTTCAGACAGAATGATGACAACCAAGAAATCACATAATGATGGATGTTGACCAGACTGTGTGAAAAAGGAATCTTCCCACATGACCAGTAGGATTATGAACTAGTATAGATATTATGTGAGTCAATATGGAGATTCATTAAAAAAACTTAAAACTAAAAATTTTGTTCAACCCAACTATTTCCATACGAGGCTTCTTCATGAAAGAGTTGATAGCATCATATTTTTAAAACTTTATTTATTTATTTTTATGCTATGGCCAGCTCAGGCTTCCCTGGGGGTGGGGCTGGCACATGTGGTGCCAGGGATCAAACCGCAGTTCCTATGGCTGTCTAAGCTTGCCTAAGCAGGTGCTTTAGACCACTGAGCTGCCTCATTGGCCCCAAAAGCATCATATTTTAATGGTACACGCATACAATTATTTACAGCATTACAATGTATAACAGCTAAATCTTGGAATCAGCCTGTATGTCCATAAATAGATGAATGGATAAAGAAAATGTGGTATATATGCATAACGAAATACTACTCTGCTATAGTTTGTTTGTTTCCATACTGGGGATTGAACTCAGGACCTTGTGCTTGCCAGGCAGGCACTTAAGCAATTGAGCTATATGCCTGCCCTACTCTAATATAAAGAAAGATAAATTTGAATTGAATATAGGAACGTGTATGCACCCTAAAATATGGTAAGCAGGGACCAAGGACATAGCTCAATAGAATAAGCCCTTGCCTGGCAAAATTAAGATCCTGAGTTTAATCCCTAGTACTGCAAAATAAATACACACATACATACATACATACATACATAAATATATAAATACATACATAAATAAAATAAATGTGGTAAGTGAAGTAAATCAGACCAAGCTTAAACATCATGCGTTTTCTCTCATATGAGAAATCCAAAGTATAAATGAAGTAACAAGCCAAATAAAAGGGATGGCAGGCGATGGAGAGGGATCTTTTGCAAAACCAAGGGGAGCAGGAAGTGGTGCGAAAGGGGAAAGGGGCTACAGGGAAAAGGAGGGGCTGGGGATTTGGCTCAGCTGTAGAACGCTTGCCTAGCAAGCTGGAGGCCCTGGGTTTGGTCCTCAGCACTAAAAATAAAAAAATAAATCTTCCCTAAAAAACAATTTAACCAAAACATACAGTAAAATAAAGGGAAGGGGAGATTAAAAGAAAAGAATGAAGACAAGCCACGTGCACGTATCAAATACCCACAATGACCATACCGTGATGCATGGCAAATACGTACTAATACATTTTTCTAAAATACAAGACAGGCCTGAAGCATCTTATAATGAAAGAAACTGAAAGCAAGTGATGCTTACAAGGAGACAGAGAAGCAATAATCTGAAATCTAATCTATCCTAACTGAGGCACTGAATATAGGAGATTGGAGCTCCACATTGTACTGCTGAGGATAACCAGGTTTTTAGAACAAGCCACCTGACGAAGCAGAGGGAATGCTCTGGGACTGCGTGAACTGTGTGAGGGTACGCTTTGTTTCATGAATTAAACTACCGGCATTAGTAGGTAGGGGGGAGGAGGGGAGGGGAGCACGGAGATGCAACAGTAATCCCAAGACAGAATGGGAGTGAAAGAAGGCAGAGTTTGTATATGACAGATGGATGTGAAAGAAAAGTCCACACGAGTTTTCTGGAAAACATAAGCAAGGAGAACAGATGCATGGAGCCCACTGTAGAATTCGGACTAGGCAAATAGAAATCATGCTTTTGGTGGACTTCGAGGCGACATGATGAGGCCAGAAGGTCCCAGGAAAATCACTATCCACTTAGTAGCTGGAGCAATCAGGGTAGATTGAGGAATTTAGGCCTCTGGGGAGTCAGGCACGATTCTTAGGAGCATTACTTCTTTTTAAAAAGAAGATAATAGAATTTTGATTCCTTTTTCCCATTTATGTATTTGGCACAGGGTCTCACTATGTGGCTCAGGCTCAGAATGATCCTCCTGTGTTCAGCCTCCCCAGTGATGGGATTATAGGCGTCAGCCTCCATGCACTTTCCTTCACCAGCTCAGCGTCCCCCTGGGCAGGGCCGGCCCAGTTTGTGGGACTGGGAATCGAACCCTGGTCTCTGTGCTTGCCAAAGCAGGCACTCAGTCTGCTGAGCTATGTTCCCTGCGCAGAATTTTGAATTGTTTTTACTGGGGAAAGATTCAAAATGTCATGAATGTTGTACACGTCCACAAAACACCCCATTCTTCTGACTATGAACCGTTTCCTCATGTACCCAGGGTAGGCACATTACCCCGCTGTGGGAATCGCCCCTCCTTGGTTACGGCGAATGGCCCAACGGGTAGGGATTGGGTCAAGAGCTAGCCAGTTTCCCCTGGAGATTTTTCTCACAACCTAGGAAGGGAGGGGCTGGGGTGAGCACCTGTGCTCCTAGGGCTCTTGGAGGTAATAGCTCCCCCTTCCTGAGGGAGGACAAGGCATCTGAATTCCTACTTCCAGCCTCAAGTCCCCAGAGTAACCTGGGTCTCCAGGCACTGACTCTGTCCAGTACATCTCCCTTTCCTGCTTCTTCTGAGTTTATAAGTAAGTAAATGCCCTTGGACATGCAGTCCAAGGAAATGCCTCCAGTTTAAGAAAACATACTTTGAAGTCTCAGCAGCGGCCTTGGCTAAAAGCGACGCTGGTTCAAGAGCCTGTCAGCCCAAGGCCCCTCAAGAATGCAGAGAGCTCACATTTGACAATTCAGGAAGCTATGTAGCATTCCTTTTGTAGCCAGGTGAGATTAAATTTATAGGTTGTATTTTCTTTTCCAGAATGCAACGTGGCATGAAATCCCTTTAGACTTCTGAGGCAGGGTGGGCACTGGGGAACTCAGAGGTGGCAGAGACTCCTGGGAAGTTCTGCTGCCCACACAAGAGAAAGCGCAGGCGGAAGCCTGCCGGAGACTGCGGGTCACAGCTCGGGTTGAGTCAGGTCCCCGCGAGGACAGCTCCCAAGGACCGTCACAGAGCCACCCCCAGTGCTCCCAAATTCTACTCTAACATGGACAAAGATGCCCACTTAAGTAGAATGATGCCAAGAGTTAAAGACTGAGGAGAATATTAGCCCAATAGAAGAACTTCATTTGCCTTGTTAGGGAATTCAGACTTTAGGATTCTTAATATAAAAATATTTCACTTAAAATAAGTAGCATTATTGCACAAGAGCAAACAAGGGAAAGGAGGAAGGGTAAGGAAGGGTAATGTGGACATAGATATCACAATATGCTTGTATGTCTGTATGGAAATACCATACTGAAGCCCAGTGTTTTGTAAAATTAGTATGTATTAATTAAAATACATTCAAAAAATAAAGTCGGAATAATTTTCCAATAAAATTTTAATTGTATGATAATTTAAGAGTTTTACAAAATATCTTATGAAAATTGCACATACATAGGGAGTTCAGTAAAATCAAACAGTTTATATTCTAACTGAAACTTTCCGCAGAGCCTTCTGTGACTACTTTTATGTTGAGTTCATGTAGTAAAGGTGTAAGGAAAACGATCATTTAAGCAATTTTTGAAAACATACTCTATTATAAAATACTACAGGGTTGAGACCTATTGAGGATAGCATTAAGCCAAACTGAATTCCACCGTTAGCCAATGGATGGCGCCAAAGTACGCTGGAGACCGGGAAGGGCGGGCAGCCTCTAAAGGCAGTAGACCCTGCAGATTCAGTCTTCCTAACCAACACTAAATGCTCTCTTTTACTGGAGATTAGAGTATATATTTGTCTTATTATGTAATTCTTTGTCATCAATGGTATTCTTCTCCTTGTCCCCATCGCAGGAATAACTTTGTATTATACCTTTTATTTATAAGTGCTTCATTTTTCAATAGTTAAGGAGTAGATCTTAATTAGAACATAAGATTGTATGTGTTATAGAACACACAATAGAAAGTTTCTGGTTGAAAGTATCCAAGATTTAGCATTTCTTCCTTTCTTTCTATCTCTCTCTCTCTCTCTCTCTCTTTCTCTCTCTCTCTCTCTCTCTCTCTCTCCTTTCTCTTTCTTCTTGTGGTACCTGAGACTGAACTCAGGACCATGTACTTGCCAGGCAGGTAATTATTCTACTGAGCTATCTTCTGACCCATGCTTTTTCTTCCAAGAAGCAGCAGCAGTTATGTTTTCCTAGCTTGGTCAAATATTTTCAAGGTTGGAATCATGAGTGAGTCACTCATCTTGCCATTATTTAAGTCCATCAGCCCTTGTTATCAAAGAAACACATGCAGGTTGACTTTAATGTGCTAGGTAGTGTTCATGAGTGGCCACAGACAGGAACAGAGGATTTTCAGCCATGTTGTCAGATCTTCCAGGTCAGGTTCCATCTATGTAGTAAGCTGCAGTGGAGGAGCCCGTAGACTCTGGGATTACTTTGAAATTTTGGCAATCAAAAGCATTCGAAGGGGTAGTGTGGCTTCAATCCAAGTGTTAGGAGAGTTTACCATCTTCTCCCAGAGAGCAACTTCCTCTGAAGTGGAATCCATCCAATCTACTTCAGTCCCATAGCTTTTACCTGAAAAAAGGAAAATTTGCATTTAAAATAAACAACCTATTGGGGAAAATGGGCCAAGGGCTGTGATTGGCCAGTAAGAACCACCCAAGGCAACAGACCTGAGACACAATATAAGGAGGTATGATTATTTGACCAGCTGAGTGGCTCCATGGTTGAACTCATTCCCATAATTCCAAGAACAGTGATTTATCTTCACATGAAAAAGTAAAAGCTAGATGAAAATGCATTAATGGCAATGAAAGAGCAGAATGGTTTCTGAACAGGGCTGGAGTGGATGCTTGATGTCTAGGAAGTGTGGCAAAGCTGTCAGGGCCCACCAGACTCAATTTAGAGCCCTGAATATGTCCCTTAAGAGCTCTGTCTCGTAAGTTTTTGACTATCACTTCCTTTGGAGACAATAGCAGTAAATACCTCACAAAACCATTATGAGGATTAAGTGAAATCATGCAAATGAAACATTTAATACAGTGACTAGTACCCCATAAGTATTAGTTATTATTATGCAAAGTATACCTTTTTAGCCCGGAAGGACCACACATGTGTTTCCAGGTGAAAGTAGTATTAAAGGCACTTCTGTCCCTACCCCTTATCCCAACAAAATGTAAGCTTTATATGACAGACGCTATATCCCGTGAATCCTCATCTCATAGCCAGAGGCCCTGGCACACAGCCTGGCATTCCTTTGCTCATTCATTTCATTATCCTTAATAGATATAGAGTATCTCATTTAATTAGAAAGAATTAAAGAAACAAGTTTATAATGCTTCCAGGAGAATTACCTGTTCCAAAGCCAATCCGAAGGCCTCCCAAAAACTGGTTGGTTAATTTGTAATGGTCCCAGACAGTGAGCTCTACGCAAGCCTCCGTGAGATCTTCAGGCCTGAACCCGTCGTACACCATAGTGTGGTTGAAAACAGGGTTGTTTGTTTTCCCTACGGCTCTCGTCTTCTGGCGACTTTTCCTGCTGGTATCTGGAAGGATGGTACTACATGCAAAAGGAGGCACTACTGTGAGAGCACGGTAGTACAAAAGTGAACTCTTGTGCTTCCAATAAACCAGCACAGCTACTAGAGACTGGAAGGGGAGGGGCACAGACTCGAGTGGTAGAGCTGGTGGTTTGGCTGAAGGTAGGGGAAGGTGTGTCATGCTGGGAAGATTCTGGAAACAGCTGGGCAGACTGAGCTGGAAGCCTAACTGTGCCAGTCCTTGGTTGCACATCTGAGGAAAAGCTGCTTCGTCTCTCAGATACTTGCTTCCTCGTCTATAAAGTGGGAATGGTGACGCCGATGTCAAAAAGTTGCTATTAGAATGGAGTAACCTGTGCAAAAACACTTATGGGCAGGCAGGGTAGTTGCATTTAAAAAGGCTTAACATGGTAGCATATGGTTTCTTGAGGGGTTCTTGAAATTTGGAAGTATGAGCTATTTCTGATCACTTATGATAGCCAAAGGAATTACTATTACAGAGTTGAAAAAGAAAGAAAACTCTCAAATCTGCTACATTTGAATCTGAGAATTAATTATATACTTTTGTTATCTTTTCGGGTTGTCCTTGAGCTCATTTTGTAGCCCAGGCTAGTCTTGAACTCACATTGATCCTTGAGCCTCAGCCTCCCATGTGCTGGGGTTACAGGCGTGCGCCATCACTCCTGCCATTTGTGTTTTACTTAAGATAATTATTTTTACTTATTTTATTTTTAGTGACTGGCTCAGCCTGCCCTTGGGGCGGGGCTGGTGCAGCATGTGGTGCTGGGGATCAAACTGTGGTCCCGCACTATCTAAGCTTGCCTAAGCTGGCACTTTAGACCGTTGAGCTATCTTGCTGGACCTAAGATAATTATTGAGTGAACTTTTTTTTTTTTTTTTTTTTAAGAATTATTTTATTTTATTTTATTTTCTTGTTGCAGAACTTTGGTTTGTTTATTTATTTATTTTTATGGCCAGCTCAGCCTGCCCTGAGGGCAGGGCTGGCACAGCATGTGGTGCTGGGGATAGAACCGCAGTCCCTGCAGCCACCCAAGCTTTCCTAAGCAGGCGCTTCAGACCACTGAGCCATCCTGCCGGGTCCCTATTGAGTGAACTTCAATCTGCCCCATCTCTCCTAAAGGCAAGATGTCTAAGAGTGGTTTCAACATGGAGACTGTCCTGAGTTCAAAAATTTTACTGGCTAATAATTATTAAGAGTACATAGATAATGAATGAATCATAAGTGATAAATGAATCATTGATAACATCATATATATTAAAATTTATGTCACATATATTTAAATAACTATTTATCTTCTAGTAGAATCTATATAGATAAAGTTAGAAGAAGGAAGGAGATCATCCTAATCTATCTAGTTATTATTTATTAGATGCCATATACTTTTTTTTTTTGTCTTTTTGAGACAGGGTCTCGCTATGCAGTTGAGGCTGGCCTTGAGCTCACTTTTGTAGCCCAGGCTGGTCTCGAACTCTCACTGATCCTCCTGCCTCAGCTTCCCAAGTGCTGGGATTACAGGCGTGCACCACCACACCTAGCTTTAGATGCCATATACTTTAAATGTGTAACAGAGAAAAAGTTTGCTTCTTTTTTGTTTGTTTGCTTATTTTTATTTTTTGCATTGAACTCAGGACCTTGCACTTGCCAGGCAGGCACTTATGCTCCTGAGCTATCTGTCTGGCCCTCAAGCTTGCTACTTAAAAGCCCAAACCATCTTAAGTTCTAATGAGCTAACACTTTTAGTAGGGGTTTATGTAGCAGATCATTTTCCAAATATCTGCATTCTGATGAAAGAATCTTGGCAAACGAGTCACAAAATATGTGAGACAAAGGAGTAGAACAATTTTTTCTTACTCCACAGAAGAGCTAAGTAGTGTGACCTTTGCTATTAGAAATGTGATCAACTTCACCAACAGTTATATCCACAGCAGACCTTACATATCTGAGTTTGAGGACTCTGTTTCATCTGTATTTATAACTTCTTGATGTTTGAATTTTTTTTTTTTTTCAAATAGGAAGTCGGGTGGGATATTGTTTTTTGAGACAGGTTCTTTATCTGTAGTCCGGACTGGCCTTGAACTTGCTATGTACCTAGGCTGGCTTTGAACTTGCAGCAATCCTCCTGCCTTAATCTGTCTCCTCTTGGTGTTATGATTTTAAAATTTAACGAAGGGGCAGAAAAAATAACTCAGCAGTCTAATGTCCCTGCTTAGGCAAACTCAGGCAAAGTGCAGGGACTGCAGTTCAATCTCTGGCACCACATGCCATGCCAGCCCCATCCCAGGGCAGGCTGAGCGGGCCACAAACAAACAAACAACTTAATGAAGCCTTAGGAATTCATGTCACAGATTTGTAAATTCATCTGGGCTGTGGCTGCTGAGTTTTAGCATCACAGATGCAGAGGGCTGAAACCAACCAGCAAAAGTGAAGCTGTAGGGGCAAGCCCCACGAAGGCCCGACTGGTGCATGCTGTTACCATTTAACAAAAGAATTCAGGTGGTTTCCCCTCAGCAGTGGAAGATCAAAGCACTCCTTCACCCAGATGTGCACTTCTCCAGCTGTGGGAAGCTTTTTACCTGGAATTTTAAAAAAGGAGAGAAAAATGTATAGCTATTTGTGTCTTGACAATAACACGTCCAATAGAGGTCAGCCTAGAAATGGTTTAGCCCAAGTGCTTCAGGGTATGGAATTGGTTAAACAATATACTCTAAACTATATCTTTCATAGGCTGGCTATATTGAGTTCAGATAACTCTTTCAAAATAATGCCTAAAAATGAAAACAACAACAACCAAAAAAACCACACTGATTCCAAGCCTAAGTGTTTTGTTTTGTTTTATTTTGTGTTGTGTTGGGCAGGGACTCACTACGCAGCCCAGACCAGTAGTTTTCAGCCTCCCTAGAGCTAGGATTACAGGTGTGTGCCACAACTCCCGGACTCCGTAGCCAGCTCTGCGTGCCTGGGGTTGGGGCCGGTGCAGCATGCGGTGCCAAGAATCGAACCCTGGCCCCTGTGCTTGCCTAAGCAAGCTCTTGGTCTGCTGAGCTATCTTGCCAGCCCTAAGTATAAAGTGTAATAATGTTCTTTTTGGGTTTTATGTGATTCAGTAAGATCAGATAGCAATGATACAAATCATCCATTTATAATTATACTCAAAATATCTCAGTGAATGAATAATCTCTTTAAACATTAATGACAATATTAATTAGCATTAGTGAAGGGAATTTAAATATATCTGAGTGTAAGTAACCCAAACTGGTACTAGCTAAGGGAGAGACTATTGTCTGATTAAAAGTGTCTAAATATTTTATAGCGATACTGCATATATATACACACATAATAGCTAGTGCTGTAGGTAGGGCATTACGAACAAGTTGACTTAGTCAGGAGTTGCTGTCTACACTGGGTGGATGGACAAAAGAATAGTATTAGATTGTTCTGCCTGGCTTGCAGCAGTGAACCAGCCAAGCAGTATTTTGTGAGCATCTATAATGCACTCATCTCTATGGTGTCACTAAATAGATAAAGAACCCCACAAATGATGTATGCCTTCAGTAAATGTTATAGGGGGACCACCCACTCGGGACCCCCTCCTGTCTCCCTCCCTTGGACAGAAGCCTTCTTTCCAATAAATCTATTCTGTTCATAACCTCAGTTTGTTCCTAAAATTCATTCTTCGGTTTTAGAGAACGCAAACTCGTCTCAGGTACTCTTCAGGTTGGGAGATCAGTTTTCCCCTATATCATTTTGGAGGTCATCCATCCAGGATCAGTTTTTTTTTTCCCTGTATCTTTTAGAGGTTCCTGCCGCGATCACTGGATGGAGGTACGAGTTCGCTTTTCTTTCATAGATTCTGGACTGGGACTTGTTTAGGTGACAGATTTTATGCTTTAAATGATGTCTTTGACCATTGCTCATAATTGCTCATATTTTGTTGTCTCATATAATTTGGTTGAAATAGCTTACCATTGCTTATGCTTTATCTCTTATGTAGTTTTATTAAAATGTTGGTCAAAATGTTGTTGATAAATCTAGGTTAAAACATAGAAATGCTATAACATGATGATATTTTTCTAATGGAACATTTTATGATTATTGTGTACTTGTATACATTGCATTTGAACTAGATGTTAAATGTACTGGTATTCCTTACTTGACTTCAGACAACAGTGCTAAAGAGAGTTAACATTAGTAAGCCTCCTAGTGGACTTTTCATAAACTTCTGTAAAATGGGACTTTTTCTAGGCCTAGCTCAGACTTAGAAAATATACATGCCTGTATGTGAAACACAGGACTCATTTTGCCAACTAAATGACATTAGGTCGGCAACCATTCTTAAAGACTTGGAGGACAGGTTTCACTGAGACAGACTGGTTCTGATCCCCCTACTACATGCTAGAAGAAATGTCAGGTCTGCTCTGTTTCAGTTTCCTTTCTTTGCCCTACTCCTAATTTTACAACCTCTTTGTACATTCTTTTTTATTTTTTTTTTTAATTTATTTTTTTCTTGTTTCAGAACCTTTATTTGTTTATTCACTCATTTTTATGGCCGGCTCAGCCCACCCCAAGGGCAGGGCTGGCGCAGCATGTGGTGCCGGGGAATCGAACCATGGTCCCTGAAGCCACCCAAGCTATCCCAAGCAGGCGCTTTAGACCACTGAGCCATCCCGCTAGGCCCCTGTACATTCCTTTTTAGAGGCATGTAGAATTAGGAGAATACTATAGGGCTAGCCAAATAGCTCAGCCGACTAAAGCACCTATAAGCAGGCCCAGGGGCCAAGGATTAGATCCCCAGGCCTGCTCTGCTGGCCCCACCCCCCTGGGGACACACTGAGATAGGAATTGAAACTAGGGCATGGTGACACACACCTGTCATCCCATCTCATGGGAGGCTGTAAACAGGTGAGTCACTACACATTCAATCCAGTAGTGAGACCCTAAACACCCTGTAGAAATGTCCCTAAAATGCAAACAAAAAAAAAAAAAAGAGAGAAAAAATGATATAAACTGTTCTAACTAAATAAAGCCCCTAGGGAAAAAACTGTTATAATTAAGAAAGAGAGATTAATTCAAATAAAAACTATGAATATATAATATTGAATGAAATGTGAAGTTATTGCTACAGTGTTCTAGAAAACCATGTGATCAGTGAGGGCTCCTGTCATCTTGAAAGAGCTTTTTTTTTTTTTTTTTTTGTGGTACCAGGGACTGAACTCAGGACTTTGAGCTTGTCAGGCAGGCACTTATTCCACTGAACTATATCCCTGATCCCTTGAAAGAGCTTTATGGAGGCGATGGGTCTTCACCTAAGAAGTGAACAGGCCAGGGAGGAGAGAAAGCTGTTCTGGGGAAGAGAAGCTACATGCGCAAAAGCTCAGGCGAGGTGGAACCCATCATAACACGTGATTCCCTGGACCTCTCGACTACCAAGTGATAGCCAGGAACGCAGGATACAAGGTTGGCATTTTCATACATGCTGGCCATAAATTATAGAATACAAATTATATGTGAAAGAACCTGCCCTTTAGGAAGACCCAAAAGTCACAAGATGATGGTCTAGCAACAGTTTGGCCCAAATACATGCTGTGCCTTCCCCTCTTTTTTTTTTTTTTTCTCTTGACATTGTCTCTTTAGATAGCTCAGGCTGGTCTTGAACTTGCAGTGGTCCTCCCGCCTCAGCCTCTCGAGTGCTGGTGTTCCAGGTGTGCATCACCATGCTCTGCACCCTTCAAATTTTTAAAACCTTAACTAGAATGCCTTTTCTGAGTCCAGCAACTGTCTTTAGCATTTGTGATTCTCTTCATACCCCTTGCTTTACTGCCTAGTTACTAAAAACATTTGAGCTATAAATTCCTAACTTCAGCCGTAGCATTCATCCAGATTCTAAGCTGGGGGAACTTGCTTGGGAGATAGCACAGAGGCTGGCATTCACTCCCTGCCAGGTTTGGCTCCTGGCAGGAAGATCTGAGGCCCCAAAGTGAAGGATGCAATTATGAGCAATGGTCAAAGACATCAGAGTGGGGGATCAATGAGCTCTGATTTCTTAGGGAGCATCCATGAATTCTTCCCACCTGGGAAAGAGATTCCTCAACTGCCAGTCTTATCACAGTGGTGTCAAGACACCCGACCCCTGAATACTGAAGGACGTGGACTTGAATAGAAAATCATTACCCACCAGGAACTGGCTCTGGTACATACTGGAGTGCTAGCTTCATTTCACCTCTGTTCTCTGCTTCAAGGGCAACTGGTGCTGTCTGAAAAATAAAGGGATACCAGTGTGTGTGTGTGTGTGTTTTTAAAGATATATTGATTGATTGATTGATTGATTTTTTACAATACCAGGGCTAGAACTGAAGACCTTATACTTACCAGGAAGACACTTATGCCACTGAGCTAGATCCCTGGCCCTTAAGGGACACCAATAGTTCTGAGACACAGAGTTATGCAAGTCCAGTTTGTGGGTATTCTATTACAGAACCACTGGGCCCCTCTCAGGGATGATATATCATTTAGGAGTACCCAGAATTCAAAATTACCTCGGTATCAGAGATGGGCTATTGTTTTTATAACTGAAAAAGCAATGTTATGTTTTTATTTATTTATTTATTTATTTATTTATTTATTTATTTATTTATTTTAAGAATGAAGGATTGAACTCAGGCCTTGAGCTTGCCAGGTAAGCACTTACTCTACTGAGCTATCTCCCCAGCCTGCTGGAAAAGCAATTGTTGTATACCTTGGGAAAACTCACAGGGTGTTTAAAAAATATTTCATGGTCTTCAATCTCAAAAATAGTCAGGAAGTCAGAATGTTTTGCTTTGAGATGCCAAAGGTGTCTCTAAAATGTTCACTTCTATCAAGACACACACATTTTGTTAGTCATTCTGCCCATAATAATCTTGTATCGTCAAAGCTGTATTAACTTAATTGTTAGAAACTAAGTGGCTAGGAGTCTGTAAGAATTATGAAGACTGGACAATAACTTAAAAATATGTAGGTTATTTTTAGGCATACAGGAGATGATCTTACATTCAAATTCTGGTTGGTGAGGGCCTCGATTCCAAAGGGGGTATGATCAGAAAGCTAACAGAGGCTGGTTGAAACCAAAATGTTTGTGGTGGTTAAAGAGGTAAATCCTCCTGACTGGCTTTGGGACCTGGTCCCAGATGGGGACAGCACACTGCAGGGCGTGTCTAGGTGGGCCTTGGGGGTGTGGCTTTGGGCCTAACTCTAGACCCTTCCTTGCCAGGACTGCTCTCTGGGCTGCCTTCCAGCCTCTGTTGCCTGCTGTAAGCTAGTACCGTGGCCGCCAGGCCCTACCACAGGGATGTTTCCACCTTGGAGCCAGCTCACTGAAAGCTGAAACTCTAGAAGCCATGAGTTGTGCTAACTCTCCACGCCTTCAAGTTGTGGGTGTCAGGGCTGTGTGCCAGCAACACGAACTGCTTCAGGGAGCAGTGAGAATGAGGGCTGCGCTGGAAGTGAGGCTGAGTATTTTGAGGGAGATTAGCAAAAATTTGTCTTTTATTGTAATGAATATTTTTATATTATTATTATTATTTTGCCTTTTTGAGACAGGGTCTCACTATGTGGTTCAGGCTGACCTTGAGCTCACTTTTGTAGCCCAGGCTTGTCTTGAACTGGCACTGATCCTCCTGTCTTAGCCTCCCAAGTGCTGGAATTACAGGCGTGAACCAGCATACCTGGCTATAATAGATATTTTCAAATGGTTTAATATTCACTTTTTTTTTTTTTTGGAACGAGCGATTGAACTCAGGCCCTTGAGCTTGCCAGGCAAGCGCTTATTCTACTGAGCTATCTCCCTAGCACTCACTGTGTTTTTTGATCACATGTCAGAGATATTAAATGTGCATGCATCACTTCTAGCTATGTTAGACTGGCTGGGTCGAAATCCACCCAGATACCAAGAAAAATTAAAAATACAGGATTAAGACAATTAATTTGAAGATGCTAAAGAAACAGAAAAGGATTGGACAAAGCAATGGACAAGTTCCACCTCCCACCCCCCACAGGGCCTTGTGCTGTTCTTCAGGCTGGCTTTGAGTTCCCAGCACCCTCCTGCCTCAGCCTCCTAAGTGCTCGGCTAGCTAAATGGACAAGATGGCGGAGCCTAGCATTCGTTGCTGATTCCCACAGATGCTTTTTAGCTAGTGCCAAGCTGAGAACATAAGCACCCAGCCAAGAAAGGCTGAGAGGCTGAGCAGGGCTTTCAGGAGACTCATGGCGCAGGGGACCAAACCCTGGAATCCCTGGCCGGCTCAGGAGCAACACTGCTGGAAAGCTGCCCTATGCCAGTGATCTTCCAAGCACGGTTTCGAGCCCAGCAGCGTCAGGGTTATCTGGAACCTGATAAACACACATGCTCTTGCGTGGTCCCAGAACTAACGGAGTCAAAAACCTCAGGAGCAGGGTCCCAAAGCTTCAGTCTCATCAAGCCCAGTCAATGCACGGTGCATCCTGAAACTTCCGAACCACTTCCTTAGGCTTTCAGTAGAAATCCCAAGGAGCCGCAGCCTAGAAATTCCAGCCAGTAGAACGAGGCCAGAAAGCGGACCATGTCTGTCAAGTCAGCTCACTTCCAGATGAGGTCAAGGTGGTCGGTTCTATTTCCCCAGGAGAAATCAACACTCTCCAGTTCTCCCTCACACCAGTTTTCTCACGTACAAGCCTCATATACACTGAACAACACGAAGACGAGGGACCATGGGATCAAATTAGGATTTCACAAGAAACAGAGAAGAGATTCACAAACAATTATTGAAATTTTAAGGTACACACTTTTAATAACTGTGATTGCTAGGTTATTGTTGGCTTATTGACTTTTTAGAGACAAAATCCCTTTAGGTAATAAAGGTTGGCCTTTAACTTGCTATGTAGCCAAAGGTTGCCTCATACCTGTGGCTATCCTCCTGCCTCAGCCTCCTGAGTACTAGGATTACAGTCATGTACCATTGGACTTCGTTTTTGACTACAGTATTTACAAAGATAATGTTCTAGGGAGAAATGAAAGCACAACTGAGCTGAATGAAGATAGTAAAACAAATATATAAATTTTATATTGAAGTTGAGTTTAAACTGCAGGCTTGAAGGTTAAGTTATTATCATTATTAAGACAGGTCAGAAAAAAATAGCCTGAAGCATAGAGGAAAAACTACAAAATACAGAAATGGATATAAAATACATATGAAATGGAGTTATAAGGTATAGTATACATGTAATTACAAGTTCCAGAAAGGCTTAGAAAATTGAAGAGAAAATCATATTTGAAGAGCTGCTGAGAAATCCTCAAAGTTAATGAAAGACATCAAGACCCAGATGCAAGAAGCTCAGTAAACACAACACAGGATAAACAGAAAGAAAACTACACTTATACTCATAGCAGATCTGTTAAAACAAAAGACAAATATGAGACAAAAAGCTACATAACCCTCAAAGAAGTAAAAATAAGATTAATAGCTGACTGCAATATAAATGACAAGTAGAATACAATGGTATGACACCTTCGAAGTGCCTACAGAGTTTCCAGGGTAGCAACTAAGCAAAAATATCCTTCAACAGTTGATGTGAAAAAGGTAATCCAGTGAAAACCTGGGAGAACCTACCACCAGCAGACAAACACTAAAAGCAGAATTAAAGCCAAGTCTTTGGTTGCAAGGAACAGCTCCACGCGGAGACAGGAAGGGATACATAGGGACACAAGCATGGCCAGACCTAAGTGGACAGAGCACTAGATGAGTGTCAAGGGCGAGTTAAGATTTCTACATGGAAGACTGGGCATGGTGGTGTGTGCCTGTGATCCCAGTGCTGGGGAGGCTGAGACAGGAGGATCACTCCGAGTCTGAGCTGTGTAGTGAGTCTCCACACCAAATATATAAAATAACTCTGAACAACTATTATGAAGACAACAACACACAATGTATCAGATGTTGTAACTGTCCTACTAGCCTGTTTTGAAACTCTCATTTCTTTCTCATTAAAATTAATAAAATAAAAATTAAAAATTTTAAAAAACAGATACATAAAATAAAATAAAATTTGTGTATGGAATATTGGGCACCTGTCTGTTAGATCCAATTGTTTTATAGCCTGCTATTTATTAATAACTGTGTCTGGATAGTTGATCATTCTGAAAGTTGGATATTGAAGTCTCCTACTATTAAAAATGCATTGCTATCTATTCTCACCTTCGCATCTGATATTTGCTTTGCACACTGGGTACATATACACTTGCAGTTGTGCTTTCTTAAGGAATCAAGCTTTATCACTATAAAATAACTACATTAAAAACAAACAAGCCGGGCGTGGTGGCTCACGCCTGTAATCCCAGCACTTGGGAGGCTGAGGCAGGAGGATTGGTGCGAGTTCGAGACCAGCCTGGGCTACAAAAGTGAGCTCAATGCCAGCCTCAACTGCATAGCGAGACCCTGTCTCAAAAAGACAAAAAAAATAAAAAATAAAAAAAATAAAAATAAAAAATAAAAACAAACAAATAAAATTTCTATATGATCAAGAAACGACTAAGGATGCCAGAAAACATAGGAAAATGAATAGATGAAGCTAAAATGCTCTTAGTTCCTTTCCTTATCCAGGAAGTAATACAATTCCTAATTTATATGAGACATAATTATGTCGGTGGTGGCACCAAGGATCAAACCCAGGACCTTGTGCGTGCTCAGCAAGCACTCTGTCACGGAGCTACACTCAAACCTCCGTAGTAGACATTTAATTCAAGGATGAATACTATAATCTCTATATTAACCAATAAAAAAGAGAAAACTATAATGGACATCATAATTGGGAAGAAAATGGAAGTATATGATAACTCAAAAAGGAGAAATTGTGGAAATAAGAAAAATACTTGAGACTGGGTATGGTGGGGCACACCTGTAACCCCAGCTGTTGGGTGACTGAAAACAGGAGAATCATTACCAGACCAATATACGTAGTGAGACCCTGTAGACCCTGTACCAAATATAAAAAAAGAAAAATACTGTAAATATTAAGATTAATAATACAAAAACCGTAATATGTATTGTATTAATTATTCTGGCTGTCCTACTAATGCTGTGAAACTGAAACTATCACATTGTTATTTCTTATTTAAAGTAAAAATAAATAAATATTTTAAAAAGATTAATACTACAAATATTAGTGTAATAATATAAATATCAGATTTTTCTGCCTAATATATCCATATTTACATCAAGTACACTTGGGCTAAATGATCTAATTAAAAACCAAATATTTTCAGACTGAATAATTGAAACTACTACCTATAGAAAACATATCTTAACTATAATAGTTCAAAAAGTTTGAAAATTGGGGCCAGGGAGATAGCTCCATGGCACAAGGGCCTGCCTGGCAAGTACAAGGTCGTGAGTTTGAATCCCAGTGCTGTAAAAAAAAAAAGAAAAAAAGTTTAAAAATTAAGGGACTGAAACAAACTGTAATCATGTAGAAGCTGACACAACTATACTAATACAGACAAAATAGACTTAAAGGCAAGAAAGATTAGGTATTAGAGATAAAAAGTGTATTTTTGAATGACAAAACTGTTAATGTATTAGAATAAAATAATTCTGTGTATATATTTCATAAGATATCCTCAAGATAAATAAAAAACCAGAAGCACAACAAGCTAAATCCATAATCATATCTCTCTTAGTAATTCAGAGTATGGGGGCTTTCAGGCTAGCTCAGTGGTTAAAGCGCCTTTGTGGGCAATCCCAGTCAGGCACAAGGGACAGCGGTTCGACCTCGGGATCCCATCCTTAAGGCAGCATGAGTAATTCAGAATGTGCACAGACATAAAATCCAACAGGATATAGATTTTATTGGTCATTACTGACTTAATTGATATAGACCATTATATCCAACATTACTTTCTTTTCAAGTGACACAGAACATTTACCAAAATATGCTGGGCTTCAAGCGTGTGTCGCATTGCTAAGGACTGGAGCACCTATGTGATCTTCCTGCAGTCTCACATGCTTATATGCTAGGAGACTGAAACATTTTCCCTCCATCTTTCTTGCTCTCTCTTTGCCAAGTAAGTCCAGTACACGCTTAAATTACAGTCAGACTATGAGCTTTATGTGACTGAGCCTCTTGCAAGGCAGCAGGCCACCAACCAACCAGCCCAGCCAACCAACTCACCAACCCAATACCTGGCCAAGAACCTCAGAACTTACCTTCCGCTTTAGGGGGTGCCATTTCAATTGTTTATTCTGCTTGTCGTCCCAGTCCCACGTTTCCAAATCAAGCTCCACCTCCCCGAGGAAGCTATTTCGCTTGAATGTGTCTCGATGCCAGACAGACAGATTCAGCTTCTGTGTCTTTAAGATTTGTTTTTCAACTTTATACTGGGGTTCAAAGAAGAAAATTAAAATGATGAATAACATTACATGAGGCCAACGTCATGACACAGAGATGAAAAGTCAGCGGTGAAGATCAGATTTTCTCATCCACTGGGTTTCAAGTCACCCAAATGTTGCAAAGTCAACTTATTCTAAGTGTCCTGTTTCTAAGAGCTAAAATCCATCTTTCATAAAGGCTGACATTCTTTTCCCTCGGGAAAAGCAAAGCCAGGCTCAAATATCCTAGCAGGTAATGGTTTTCTAAAAAGCCAATCGTTCAATTTTGATGGGTATTTTTATTTTTATTATTTTTTTATTTTTTATTTTTTATGTTTTTGGCTTTTTGAGACAGGGTCTCGCTACACAGTTGAGGCTGGCCTTGAGCTCACTTTTGTAGCCCAGGCTGGTCTCGAACTCGCACTGATCCTCCTGCCTCAGCCTCCCGAGTGCTGGGATTACAGGCATGCGCCACCATGCCCGGCTTTTTTTTTTTTTTTGGCTTTTTTGATGGGTATTTTTAGACTAGACATTACATAAATCAAACTCACTCTAAAAATACAATCAAGTTTACTCCAGTTTTGTTTTCTACCTGGGGATAAGGTACTTTTAAGAACATATCTGTTTCTTTAGGGTAATTTAGGTTTGCAGCCAAACTGATTAGAGAGTACGCATCATGCCATGCACAATGTCCCCCACGTAGGGAATTCTCACTGTCAACATACCACGAGGACAAGATGATTTTCAGAAAAACAGATAAACGTTTTTTTTTTTTTTTCCCCCCAGCTTCAGATGGTCAAGCAGCCAAGGTTTGGAATTCCAAGGGTTTTCATCTCAAATACAGTCAAACCTTGATTATATGTAATTGTGGAAGGAATAATAGTATGTCCGAAAATAATCTCCACCTGGCTTTATGACCTACCACTTCAATGGCCGTTTTAGTGGCAGTAAATCTGCCTTTCTCTGAGTATACCATGTAAATTAGCTGGATTTTTCTGAGTATAGGGTTGAAGTAGCTGACCCAGAAATAGCCTGAGTACCGGGGTGTGTCATAGTCAAATGGTAATTAAAAACCTGCTATAGAAGCCAGACATGGTGGCACAAGCCTAGAATTCCAGCACTTGGGAGGCTGAGCAAGGACGACTGCCACAAGTTCAAGACCAGCCTGGGCTATGTAGTGAGGTCAAGCCCAGTCCACACTATCAAGCAAGACCTTGTCTCAAAAACAGAACAGAAACTAGAAAATCCACAAACTGCTAATTTAACCACAGATGGCTGAGAGGTTTTTTTTTTTTTTTTAAGCTGTTTCTGCTTTTCCCAAAGGATAATAAAAAATTTAAGAGTTTTCATGAAGATAGAAAAAAGAATACTTCTTACATTTTTAGTTAAAACTAAAATATTTTAGCCAGGCGTGGTGGCGCACGCCTGTAATCCCAGCACTCGGGAGGCTGAGGCAGGAGGATTGGTGTGAGTTCGAGACCAGCCTGGGCTACAAAAGTGAGCTCAGGACCAGCCTCAACTGCATAGCGAGACCCTGTCTCAAAAAGACAAAAAAAAAAAAACTGAAAAATTTTAAATGATCTGTTGATGACCACAAAGCAAGAATAATCCAGTTCGGAGGAGGGGGAGAAAAAAACACGGGGAGGTAAGTGAGGTTTATTTTCCATTCACCTATCCATGTGTCATCCCTTCCAGTGACATGCCTGGTACGTAGCCTTCATACCATCCTACTAATCAGTATTTATGAGCTGTCTAATGCATGCTAATCACGTCACACGTATTTACTCCTTTACTGTCCACAACTATGAAGGAGGTAAGCACTATTATTTCCCTTTTGCAGATCCCAAAACTGTCACTTTCTGCTGTTTCAGATCTTAGGTTCAGACATGCCATTTGCCCAAAGCACGGGTATATACTGCACAGCACTGGTCCCTGCCCTCAGGGTATTGGCAATTTAGTGTCAGGGTAGAAAATAAAACCAATAGCTTAAGTACTGAGTACTAGAACCACCTAAGGTAAAGCAACGTAATCAAGGACATTAGGGACAGGCTCTAAGCAGAAGCATTGCAGAGTGTGTGGGAGGTGGTTAGGGAAAGAACATGAGAAAGCCTACTACGGCCTCAGGGAGCAGAAAGGAACCGCAATAGAAGGAGCCATGCCTTCTTCAAAGCACAGATGGAACCTCGGGTGGCCAGAAGAAAGAATCTGAGAAAGTGAAGGAGAGGACAGAGTGTAGGTTGTACAAGGTCTGTGCGCATCTTAAGTGATGAATGTGAAAGATTTTAAGCAGAAAAATGGAGATTAGAATAGTGTCAAAGAAGGTCATTGTGATTGGAACACATTCAACTTTTCCCACTGGTCATCCTCAAGCAAATTTTCTTATTTCTCTGGGCTTTGTTCACCAGTTGGTGACATGTAGCTTCGTTTGTATGTCTGTGACGTGTGGCTGGTGTCCCCAGCAGGCGATGCATGGGGACTGCATTAGAGTGTGTGTATACATTCATGTGTGCCACCTCACGCAAAGCACATTCTCAGAAAACACCCGTTCCCCTCGCCTTTTCCCTTGGTGAGTGACTGCACGGGCACTACCCAAGAAGATGCAGCTATTTCCACACCCAGGTGGCGTTTAGGATTTTCCTGTGCAGGGAATTTATAGATACCCGCAGGATCTCGTTAAACACAGGGTTCAAGGTTTTCTTTGCTACAAGTGTTTTCTTCTTGCCCATTTTGCCTTTGTCCGGTAGCAAGTAGCTCTTTACGTATCTAAAAGAGAGATGCAAACAGACAAGAAGTTTAGAGAGTATAAGGGCAGCATTCCTACCATTACTTCTTCTGTTTTTTTGAAAACACAATAAAAACTGACCACAGAAATTTCACAACACTGCAAGAAGCAGTCTCTAGTAAATTTCCCCACTAATACCTTTATACTTCTAACACTTAAAGAGATTTAGTGGAATGAATCAATTAGCATTGTTCTGATTTTTTTATTATGTATTTGTCTATTTATTTATTTGTATTTTAGGGCAGGGTCTCCAGGGTGTTCAGGGTCTTACTACTAGATGGGACTCATACTGGTCCTCCTGTTCATAGCCTCCCAAGAGCTGGGATGACAGGCGTGCGCCACCACACCCAGTCTCAATTGGCCTGTCAGTGTGCCCTGGGGATGGGGTTGGTATGGGCAGGCCCTGGAATTGAACACCTGGCTTCTGCATCTGCTTGCAGGTGTTTTAATCCTGCTGAGCTGTTTGGCCGGCTCTGCACATTTTATTTATTTTTTTATATCATGGCTGGCTCAACCGGCCCTTGGGGTGGGGCTGGTACACAAGTGGTGCAGGTGATCGAACCATGGTCCCTGTGCTTGTCTAAGCTTTCCTAAGCAGGCACTTTAGATCACTGGGCCATCTTGCAGGACCCTGGCCCATTGCCCTGAAGATTTTTAAAGGAAATTTCCTAAATTCATTGTTTTCCTTTGGCCTGAATGAATATGTGTGTAAGTGGTAGGACAAAATTTCTTCTTCTTTTTTTTTTTTTTTTTTTTGCAAATTTCTAACAGTGTTTAAATCCACTGGTTTGCTTTTTATCGAGGAAAGGCTTTGGTGCTTGCAGTTTTATTAAAGTGTTCATTACTGAAAAAAATCAGTATTGGCACACATTTAATTGAGCCATGGTTAATGTCAAAATTTTTTTAAATTTTATTTACTTATATTATGGTCTGCTCAGCCTGCTCTAGGGGTGAGTTTGGCGCACCATGTGGTGCTGGGGATCGAACCATGGTCCCTGTGGTTCCCTAAGCTTGCCTAACCAGGTGCTTTAGATTGCTGAGCTATCTCACTGGCCCTTTGCTTATGTTTTTACTTTTTAAAATAAAATAAAATTATATATATAATATACATTATATATTATATATAATAAATATATATGTTATATATATTATTATATATTATATATAATATATAATTATGTATATAATTATATATAATATATATAATATTATATATATATATATATATATATATATGTGAATGACATTAGGCAGAAAGCTTTGGGTTTGACATAGCATGATACTTAAAAATCATACCTCCCTTTAACCTTTTAAATATCCTGCCGAGCACAGTCACACAGGCTCACAGACACACTCTCTGGCTACTTTCTTTATTTCCTAGTTCCTACTGGATTGATAGCTTCAAACTAAAGTAGGTGCTGCAACTCCAAAACATACTCACGGGTCTGAACGCTGTTTTTTAACATCTGCTGCTGCCAAGTCCTTGCACTGGGCCACAAACACGTGCAGCTCCGCCAGCGACTCCACGTAGTCTAGCGCGAACTGAATGCTTCCTCTCACTTCCAGGTTGCCGAAGTCTCCGCTGTAAACGCTCATCACACTGCCACTCACCTGAAAGCATCAGGTAGGCGGTGTTTGTCTCGGCAGCACTACTGACCCTGCTGCGAGGGTCACACATGCTGTCCTTGACTGGCACTATTTCTCTACCTTACATATAAAACCAGTCAGCGGCACCTGGGATCAAGGTATTATCAGAGACAACCTGGTATGATCCATATCTGTAGGGTTTTTAAAAAGTTGCTCTTCAAAGATATAGATAAAAAGGGAAATGCAAAGTTATTTAGATGCTGGCTCATTCAAAACAGAGCAATTTTAGGGTAGGTGGCATTCAAAGTTCCATTTTTAGGCATGCATGGTATTTAAAACACTAAAGAAGAGGACAGCAGAAACCTCAAGGCACACAAATCACAGGGACAAACAGCTTAAATTTCCAAGGCAGTGGAAAGGAATTTTACCACGTAACCCACCCACTGAATCTAGAGAAATGCTTACTGAGCCATGCACTTCTGGAGGCCAAGTGGATGCTAAAGATTTCCCAAGGGCATATGCTAGATTATCAGCAGAAAATGAATTCAAATAGATTTTTTAAAAAGGTTTCAGAAATGCAAGGTTAGTAAGAATTTAAGCACAGCAGCACTTGCTTAGCAGACTTGATCCATATGCATATAGGAACATATTTAGCTAAGTGTGCATCAAGACACAGGTGTGTATTTCTATGCACATACTACATGCACATGTAGCCCCACGCTTTCTTTATGCAAGAAGCTCCATGTAGACTCAAGCACTCTTAAATCAAACTTGAGCAATCATACTTAGGGAAATTCCCTTTTAAAATCTTATTCTGTATCTTGCTATAAGGCTAAGATTCTTTCTTATTCTTAATATCAATCAGTATGTTATTCAACCAGTTTATTAGAGAACTACAGTTATATGTCCGTAAGAGTATATAAAAATGGGTCTGATTTAAAGAGATTTTATAATTGCTACTCAATTTTTAAAATTGTATTTTAACCTCTTATTTATTTACTTATTCATTTGGTACGGGGTCTTGCTATGCAGCTCAGATTCGTGATGATCCTCCTGGGTCTCAGCCTCCCCCATGCTGGGTTTACAGGTGTGCGCCACCACACCCAGTTTTGGTGGCCTGTATGGAGCGCCCAGGATTCTGAGGCTGGCATGGCATGGACTAGGGATCAAACCCAGGTCCTTGTACTTGCCAGGCAGATACTTAGACCACTGACCTATCTTCCCAGCCCTAACCCCTTCGTTTCAAAGAAAATCGTAGTGATATATCTTGCTGGCAATTTAAATTTATTTCTTTTCTGGGGGGGAGGGTAACTAGGGATCAAACTCAGGTCCTCGTGTTTGCCAGGCAAGCACTTGTTCCACTGAGCTATCTCCCCAGCCCTTAAATTTCTTTCTAAAGTATAGTATTTATGTCCAAAATTTTGTATTCACAATAAGGAATAGGAAGCACCTTATTTCTTAAAAAGTTCAGTTCATCAGATGCTAATAATAGATTAGAGAACATACTTAGGCCCCTGAAACCTGAGAGTGACCAGAGGAGCGCACTTTACCGTCAGCAAAAGCATGGCAAAGCAAGGTTTAGAGCAGGGGAGAGATTAACACGAAGCCTTTGTTTACATACAGAAGACAAGGACGTCATGCCAGAGGAGCTGCTAAGATTGGTTAAAGAGCTCGGGCTCTTCTTGTGTCTGCTGAGCTGGTAACTGCTTTCTGATGCTGTATCTGTTTCTCTGTCATCACTCTACAAGACAGCATATAATACGCACAGTATTTACAGTCAGAATGAGTCAAAGTTAGAATCTATATCTAGACAAAGGTGAGATATCTTGGTACCCACTGTTCTATGACATTCCCCAAGGTCAAAGGTCACTAACACTAATTACCAAATAAAGGGACCCTAGATGACACAAGTGATCAGTACTGGGTCTGCCATGAGGCAGCGGCAGTGGTTAGCTACCAGAACAGCAAAATGACTTCTCTGCCTGCAACATGGCTCCAAGGTGCTACAGAAGAGGTACTATGGTGAGCTCTCCTGATTTTTTTTTGAAATATCATGATATATATATAATATGAAAAATTAGTCAGATAGCAAAATGTTTGGATATCTTGACAGAATAAAATACCATGCCTAATTTCCCTCACTGTCATACCTCTAGCTTCCCTAAAAAAATCAGATTTTTTACTTGAGATGCTACTAAGCCAGGAATAGAAAACATTAGCCTTATCTGTCTCAACTACATACATGTACATTCTTTTAAATTTTAAACTAAGCCGGGCGTGGTGGCTCACGCCTGTAATCCCAGCACTCGGGAGGCTGAGGCAAGAGGATCGGTGTGAGTTCGAGACCAGCCTGGGCTACAAAAGTGAGCTCAAGGCCAGCCTCAACTGCATAACGAGGCCCTGTCTCAAAAAGGCAAAAAAAAAAAAAAAAAAAATTTAAACTATTCCTCATGTATTCCTATACTATTAGTGTGCTTATCTTTTTGGTGCTATGGGAAAATATGTTAAATTACACATTCTACCCACATTGGATTTTTAACACATTTCTTTACCATGTAAAAAGCAGTAAGATATTTATTTTAAATATGTGCCAAGAAATGTCTACCTGGGACAAGAAAGAAAAGTTACAGTAACAAATTTTATTGTATTATATCGATAGTTTTTTGGATGGTGGCACCCCAAATTCAAGATTCACACTGAGCTCCCTTAGGGTGAGTGTGCTGGATCCTAGGGCCACAGAGGGGTAGTTAGTTCATGCCAGCATATCTCACGACCATGCGGTTCTACATTAATATAATGGATGCCAATTCTAGGGCAGGTGAAAAAAGAAGTTAAAGAAAAACAAAATTAATGGCTTGCATGGGTGACAAAAGAATCCTTTTTCCAAGGATTAAAAAAAGTCCAGAGCTGTCAAAGACCCCCCCCTACCCCGCACACTTAACAGTCCACTTCCTCTGCTTTAAGCACACCAGCATATCAATCATCAGTGACTTTTTAGAAAGATATGACTCTGTCTTGTTGACCTGGAATAGTGATTGTATGTTGTTGGTGCTCAACAAATACAAGTAATGTTGTCTCAAGTGGACAACGGACAAAGGAGCGAGACTTAATTTCATTCCACATCCTTTGTCATCCAGTTCATCCTCTGCACTTTGAAAGGTAAAATGACACATTTCAATCCTGGCATCTCTGATACACAAACCCCAGTAATCTGGACTTTCTTCTGTGCAGACTAAAATTAAATGGATAAGAAAAGTGTTAAAAACTAGAAATTGCTATCATTACATGGTTCATTCCTATGATCACCCAAGACCAAAGCAGAGATATAGAAGTATAAAACCACAGAAACTCTGCAGGGTGGCTGCTGTTGACTCTGGATGATGAGTCAGTTCCAAAGCTGAGTGGTTCATTCCAAATGCAGCTATAACATGAGATCTTAACTATATATGAAGCCTAAATATTTGCAGATACAGTTCATCAAGGGTCCAACAATCCACAGAAGGTGACCAGGATGGAGAGATTTGCTTCTTATACGTTACCAAGAGGTTTTCTCATGTTCTACATATTAGAAGAATTCTTGGAAGCTGGTGAGATAGCTCAGCAGACTTAGTGCCTGCTTAGGCAAGCCCAGGGACCAGTGTTCAATCCCCAGTACCACATGCTGCACAGACCTTGCCTGGGGGCTGAGCCAGCCACTGATACGGGGCATGGTAGGACATGTCTATAATCCCAGCACTGGGACAACTGAAACAGGAAGATCACTACATGTCTGAGCTGCATAGTGAAACCCTGTACTAAACACATAAATTAAGAATAAGTAAATAAATAAAGGAAAGAGTTCTTTTTTTTTAAAGAATTTTTTTTTTTCTTGTTTCAGAACTTTTGTTTATTTATTTATTTTTATGGCTTGACTCAGCCTGCCCTGAGACCAGGGCTGGCACAGCATGTGGTGCCGAGAATCAAACCGTACTCCCTGAAGCCACCTAAGCTTCCCTAAGCAGGCGCTTTAGACCACTGAACCATCCTGCCAGGCCCCAGAAAACAGTTCTTTCTCTTTTCTATGGCAGCAGTTAGCATTTTTAATGGCCACTCACTGGGCTTTAGGTACTATACTATGGTCGTGGTACTGCTTCCCCACAACTTCAGTAGGTGGGTACTAGTGATGGGACAAAGGAGACTCCACTTCGGGGGAGGGTCTCTTAAGTTCACTGGACCTATAGAGAAACTCACTTCCTCTGCCCCTCCTATGTAGCTAGCCAGAAACTGACTTAGAGAAAACCAGGCTCATAAAATAGGAACAGATATTACAACTTGGGGACTAGGTCAAACCTTAAACCACACTGCCCCAAGACAGGCAGACAGATGATCAAGGGTGTCTGGGAAATGTAAACATTGTAGCAGTTGTGTGAAATTCTTGTAAAATTTTCTGGAAATGAATTAATGAGGTAATGTAGTTGCTACAGAAACCTGAAAAGCATATACCCTGAAAGCAAAGTTTAGGCCAGTACTAACATGGTGTAGGCCCAGACTGAAGAGTCTAGGATGTCAGTTGCAGACTGGCTTGCAATAAAAACTGCCCTGTGCCATCACACTCAGTCTCTTTGTTTAGGGGAGTAGAGGGTGGGGGGTTATCTTCATGCACTGTCTTCTGCCATTACATGAGGACACCAGACTCAGGGGAACTAAGGAAGCAATCCAGGATTGCACAGCGACTGAGAATGGCTGACTCCAGACTTCAGGGTCCTAACATCTGACCACAAGAACACAGGATTTCAAGTTCAAACATTCAACTTAAAGGCCTAGATCTACATTTCAGCTTTTTTTTTTTTTTTTTTTTGCAGAACTGGGGATTAAATTCAGGACCTTGTGCTTGCTAGGCAAGCGCTTATTCTACTGAGCTATCTCCCCAACCCCATTTCAGCTATTGGATGTTGAAAAAGTGACAACTTCTCTGAGCGTCTTTCTTTTTTAGGGTGGAGAAAACAGCACCTACCACATGGCGTTAAGAGTTGGATGTCTGGTACAGAGTAGGTACTTACTGCGTGTATATAGTCATGTTCTAAACTGACATGACGTGCAATGGAGACTAGCAGCCTGGGAATCAGATCTTGGCTGATAACGTCCCTGGCAACCAGTAGACCCTTCTTAAAGCTTGCTGTGGCATTGCTACTTTTTGCTTTAACAAAGATTCTCAAGGTAGTCATGCTACCTAGATTGAGCTTTTCCAAATCAACTCAAGGCTACAGAGGGATAGTTAATTCATGTCAACATATTTCTTCCTGCATTTCTCATTTTGCACTGACTTTGAAGCAAAAATCACATTCCAAAATCTATACAATCTCACTTCACTGACCAAAAGACAGATCGTTTGAGTCAGGTGAGACATGTGTTGGGTTTCAGGATCAAGAACACTGACTCTATTGACCTGAAAGATAAGGCTCAATCTTGCATGAGTCTTTACTATAGTGGATTACAAACACACTGACCTGGGCAGAGAAAGAACACAGGGTCTAGCTATCTCCCTCTAGCTTTCATCTGTCTGTCTGTCTGCCTGCCTGCCTGCCTGTCTGTCTGTTTATCTGTCTAAGTCTCTTGAACCAAGATCTTGCTATGCAGTCCAGGCTGGCCTTGAGCTCACTACGTAGCCCATGGTAGCCTTGATATAGCACTAATCCTCCTGCTTCAGTTACCCAAGTCCTGGGATTGTGGATATGCACCATCATGACTACTGGCTCCATTTTTCTGAAGGTACAAAAGACAGACTTGCCTCATCTTGAGGAAATGCTGGAACAGACTTGCTCATCCTTTTGAGTTTGCCAACGTGGGAAAACTGATTCTCAGGTTGTGAAGGCGCTGTAGAAACTAAACAGCAGCGTTTCAATTCCAAAATTATTCTTCCAAATTTCAGGCATTAGGCACAAACTGAAAACACTTTTCTTACATCTCTGAATAGACACGTTTTATGCAAAGGTTAAAGGCACAGCAGTTTACATGCACAGTGTCATGAGCTAAGCAGCATGCAGATTTTATAAATTATGTACAGAGAGAACTAGCAAGGAGTTGAACCAAATAAGAATTAATTTAAAAACACTAGGTCTTATTGAATTAGAGCTGGACTTATATCACATTAAAAGTCTGCCAATGTGACCTCGTTTTACTTTTTTTCACATTAGTTTTGAATGCTGAGTTCTATATTTATTGGTTCATCTCCATCCTGCGAGCTGAGAAACGATTTCATCTAGATAGTCAGGGGCTTGGTGCATGGTTCAGTAAAAATCTCCTTGACTAACACGAGCTGAAGATCAGGTTTATTCACTTGCTCATCCCAAGGCCTGCTTTTCCAACAGTACTTCTCTTTTGGAATTACGAAAGAGTATAACTTAAAAATTATTTTTTAAACTATAAATCACTGAGGTACCTTTTTAAAAAGAGAGCTATCACTATACCAAGGTGAAGTTCACATGGCTCCAGATAGAAGAATTTAAGAACTCAGCATGAAAATACAGCATACACAGTATCTTCTTTCCGACACAGTAAGGAGAAGACACCATAAAAAGTTGACTTAGAATTTTCATTTGCATATCGCTAGTTAGAAAACTTTTTTTCTTATTAACCCAAATGTCTAAGCTTTTCTCCTGTTGAATCATAGCTCTTCTAGTGAAAGAGTTAGCATTTCTTAAAACAGAAAAATACCCAAAGTGACAGACTCTGTGTTTTTTAAATAAATAGTTAATTAAACATTATTGCATAGAAAAATGTTTAGACTGTGAACACAATATACATCTATTAACTTGGCTTTATCATTAAAAGATACTAGGAAAATAGATAAAATCAAATTATATTTCTATGTATAACAAAGACTCAAATTTGTCCCTTGACATTAGCTAAATTCACTTAAATTTAAAGAAATCTAAGGAAAGAAATCTGAGCTACACACACTAAATACAATCTTTAGGCAACAGGCAGAAATTCAAAACACAGTTTTTCATATATATACAGACATGTTTTATAAAAAGGCTAAAGGCAGAGTAACTCACATGCACAAAAGCTACTCATGGAGTCTCATTAGCAAACCTACTTTAATTCAGCATTGTTTAGTAAACAATTTTGTTATTGTATTTTAGAGAAGGGTCTATAGGCTGTGCAGGGTCTCACCCCTAGATCAAACCGATAATGATCCACCTGTTTACAGCCTTCCAAGAGCTGAGATTACAGGTGTGGGCCACCATGCCCAGTCTCAATTGCCATCTCAGCATGCTCTGGGGGCACTGGGGTGGGGGCAGCACAGCAGGCCCAGTTAGTAAACACTTGTGAGATTGTGTGTATGTGCGTGTGTGTGTGTGTGTGTGTGTGTGTGTACTGGAGTGAGCTATGCAGATAGTAGTGTAAAACTATGTCACATAGTATGGTCCAATGAGAATAAAAACTTTTTGTTATAGCCTATTGTATGCAAGCCAAATTAAGTTACAGCCGGTACTCAAATATAGTCAATCTTACATTTATGAGCTTATCATAATTTTGATTTTGTGTTATGGTAAGAATACATTTTTTATTGAAAAGGCACTAAGATTCATTTTGGAAATCATTAAAAAGAAATTTATTGAGTTCAGCACAAAATTGGTCAACTTGTCTTGATCAGTAACTGCCCAAGCCAATTGGGAGACTATGAATAAAGATACAGCTATATAGGCATATGGTTAAGGCTTTCTTTCACTCCTCAGGCTAAACGTTGAATAAAACACAGCAAGCAAAAGGCAGATGCCCAAGCTTGAGAACATTCCAGTTCAAAAGCAACAGGAAAAGCCTGGTCATCTCCCATTCTTAGAGGCCAAAGACTTCTATGGTCTGCGCTAGAGGTACTCACAGGAGCCAGGTCTGTAGTGTCCTCTTTCCTAGGTAGCTCTTAAGAATCTGTCAAGTCATGTGCCAAAGCTCAGCACCTCCACCCGCTCGCTCGCTCGCTCGCAGGAAGAACCCATGAGCAAAGTCTCAGATTTCACCCTGGATGTCTCTGGCCTCTTGTATCGGCTCACTGTTTATCTAATGGCTCCTTCATGGAGCTGCTTACCCCTTTATGGACCATAGCACGTCCGAAGACTGTCAGGGGATTATTATCAAAAATACTGTGGGACTGAGGGCAGACACCGTGTGCATGTCACTGTCTAGTTTTATGAAGGTGACTGAAATTGGGGAGCTAGAAATCACCCACGTATCTGCATGACTTCCTGAACTCCACAGCATTTTAAACATCATTTGTCCTTAAAGTAACAGTCACAGCTAAGTAATCTTAAGATTGAACAGAAAAGAGAGGACAAATAATATCTTTGCATGGTGGTAGACATTAATTAGTCAATGGGCCTTTGTCATCACAGGTAGACATTTATGTCTTAGATGCAGATGGCCACATGCCTTTTATGGTGAATATTTGCTGCTGGAATCCAGCTTTGACCCTCAGAGTAGAAACCTAAGACATAAAATTTGTTTTCCTAGATATGTAGAGAGTCAAACACAACCACATTACATTTTCTAAAATACACTTATTTCTTGGCTCCAATTATATTGAATATTATAAGTTGCTTCGTGGCTACAAGCTTGTACATGAGATCCAATGTTCTAGGCCTGGCAACAATATAAAAGCCAAATGAAATCAGAAGATGCCAACTTGATTTTAAGCAGACGTACACAAAGAGCAGAGACTAACAAGAGTCAGTAATACTCTTGAACAGCAATATAAATATAATATATATTTTTAAAACATTTAACTGCCCCTCAGTAGAATTATGAATATTTTTACATGGACAGTGTCCAAATTTTTAATAAGCCTTAATCAGAGTGAAATAGTTTTATAAGGTGCAGAAGTTTAGCGATAATAAGTGTTGCATTATTAATGGGTTAGTTCTTTCAGTATATTAACACTAGGAAAATAGAACATTTAGTCATTTTGAGAAAAATCCTGCTACTCACTTCCTGGTATGCATTCATTTGTATCTGGTTCCTGATCTGCTTTTTGATCTACTAAGAAGAGTGACATTGGGAATAAATACCATTTTAACAGAAGGATTAGACAGACATGAAAGTAAACTCAAGCGTCAGTTCCCACAACTGAAACTGCAGAATATATCCAACAGATTTTCAGTTTGCTTTCACCCATATCCTAGTGTGTCTCTTCATTAGCTTATGCAAGTCTCCCATCCAACTAAAACCTAGACCATAGGAGCTGCGCAAGCTCTGTCCTTTCGCATACTGAACCACAGCACTGAAATGGAACACAAAGCTGAGATTCTCTTCCATGTGTTCCTACTACCTGACTAGCTGCAAGATCTCAGAAAAATCATCAAATGTCCCTCAACTTTTCTTATTGGCAAATGATAAAAATCTCATCCCTCCTATTTCAATAACGTCCTTCTAAAATGAAAAAGACAAAACTACTACAATAAAAGTAAAGACTTTGAAATGGTTCTGTCATTACATTCTAAGTAGGAAAACTCAGTGAATCTCATTTTTTATGACTACAGTAAAAGCTACTTGGAAAAATTAAAAAACAGCATACACATATAAATTATTCATTCACACAAATCCTCAACTCTAACAATTGCATGTTCCTCCGTCCCTTACCCCACCAACCCACTATGACCCTATTCCTCTAAAACATGAACCATGTAATACAGGATCTATTGACAACCTAAAGACCTTCTGGCTCCTTCCTTATATTCAGAATCGATTAATCTCAGCCTCAGTTGTCTGTATAAGCAGAGGTAGGACTCCCCCACTCCTAGGACCTAGCTCTTTCAAAGGCTTTACCAGTTGTGCCCAGTGACCTAAATGCTGAGACTTGAGAATCACACACAGAAATGACTTAACCCAGGAACCCTTCTAGTCTTCCTTCCTCCAAAAGAAGCTCTGCAAGTCGGAGTGGTAAACATCAGCTCATACCCACAGAAATACAATTTCCTATTTATAGAAATTCTTCTTTCCCTGGGGTCTCTAGTGAGATCTTCGCCATAGTATCACCAGAAGTCTTAGACACACACACACACACACACACACACACACACACACACACACACTATTTAATGCACCAAGTCAGAACAGTTTTAATAGTAACTCAGGCACTGCTGGCCACAGAGTGGCAAATGACGTTCTCCTATTTACTCAACAGCTGCATCCCAGCGACTGCTCACACAGCCCCAGCCAGAACTGCACACACAGACAGACATGCAGATACATAAAGATATTTACCATATTCAGCACTACGTACTAATTCTTCTGGCAGATTATCTACTTTTGCTTGATCTGTTCAGGAGAAAGTAACAAATGGTTAACACGGCTGAGCCGTGGAGAAAAAAAGAACAATGAGATTCTCTCTGTGAGCTGGGGTGGGGGGTGGGGGGTGGAAGCAATTAGTCAGGATGCAGTGAGGGGTGCAACCAAGATGTCTTCCCCCAAATACTTTCTCTTTGGACTAGCTACTTGAGCGAGTGCCCTTAGCAGGAGCTCCCATTTCAGCCCCGGTGCAGCAGCTCGCATCAGCACTGCTGCACGCTGCCTCCCAAGGGTTAGAGGGTTAGCTCAGAGCAAGCGAGCTGCCGGCAGTGACGACGGGAGAAAGCGCAGTGAGGCTGCCAACAGCCTCTCTATTCTTCTGGAAAGGCTGCGATGCTAGGCATGACTAACACCTTCCCAAACCTATGGTCATTAACAGATATTTGTGTGAGTGCATCATCGATTGCGTATGCCCCAGGGAGGCTTGGGAAGTCAGATGAAGAGATGGAGCTGGGGACCAGCTGCTAAGTGGAATCTTGGCAGGCTGGTGTGAGAGTGGGTATTTGGAAGAGAGCAGGCAGGAATACCCGTCAGCTGATAGTGATTGTTTTTAACCCTGCACATTCCTTAATACTTAAAGCTGCACAATGGAAGTAGCTCTGTGCTTCACAGGCAAGGGATTTACCAAGTCCAAGGTTGTTGCTGAGGTTTTCTTTTGCCTCAGGCTTGTCACTGACCTAAGGAAGAACAATCAGGTCTATCCAACAAAGAACTAGGCTTGGGGGGAAGCACACAGGCAGATGTGGGGGTGAGCCGCCTGCTGAGGAGGTCTAGAGGAATATCCTGCATGGGGGGGAGGTCAAACTAGGTGACCTTCAAGTTCCCTCCGACGCTAAGCTTGAAGCTCCTTGCAAAGGCTAGGAGTGCACCGAACATTGCCTTCAGAATGCTGGAAACCTGGCGATCTCAGGCACTGTCAGGTGAAGTCACTTGCAAACTTTTTCTTTCTAAACTCTTTTAGGTCACAATTGCAGATGCCTAAAACTACTTTAATCCTAAAAATGGTCAGCTGTCAGTCATAAACTGGACATGCTGATTAGGTTTTACGCAGTTTTTCTTGTGGCATCAAAGTTCCAGAGGTATAGTTTAGCTTCAAAATAGTAACAACACATCCCCTAAAAGTTGTGGCTTCTAAATCTGTTTGTGCAGCACACAAGTCCCTGCATGCAACGTGCTTTCTATTAGTAATCAAGAGCTTCTTCACTAATTAAAGCAGCACCCAATGGGGAAAAAGGTACCTGAAAGATTACGTATTAGGGAACCCTCCCCCCACCTTGGTATGTGAGACCGGATCTTGCTGTATAGCTTCATTATGTAGCTCAGGCTGGCACTGAACTTGTGGTAATCCTCCCGCTGCCTTGGGCTGCGATTATAGGCGCGAACCTCAGGGTCCAGCCAATGCGTGCATAGAAAATAAGGAATGGAAGAGAAAGCAAAATCCCCAAATCCAGATGCCAACTCAACACCATATCATAAAAATTTATGAGACACCCCACACTGTCGTAATGTGGTAAATTTATAAATGCTGCTGAAAACTGTCTGTCAGCTTGACTCAGGTCTGCTGTGTGCCACAAGTAAGCTGTTTTACTTCTCTGGGCCTCATTTTCTTTTTTTATAAAATAAAGATAAACCGTTCTCCTCACACAGGACTTTTTTGTGTTGGTGAAATGGGGTGAAACATGTAAAATTCTTAGAGAATTTTTCCCACATACTGTTCAGTAAATGCTACCGAGTCCTACTAGCTCTACGGGCAGTGCCAGCTATCGCAGTCCTTTAAAATGCAGTACATGACCCTCCACTATCCCACGACCGTGGGCCTCAACAAGGGCCACAGGTGACTAAGAACGTGAGCGAACCGAGGCACTGCCGCCGCCGCCGCGGACGCGTCACCAAACACACCAAGTGCGTGGTTGCCGTGCCCCCGGGAGGCGTGCGGCTTCAAGCCCTATGAGCGGCAGGCCATGGAGCTGCCCAAGGTCTCCAAGGATAAACACGCCCCCAAGTTTATCAAGAAAAGGTGGGGGGGGGATGCCTAGCCACACCAAGAGGAAGCATGAGGAGCTGAGCAACGTGCTGGCCGCCATGAGGAAGGCAGCTGCCAAGAAGGACTGAGCCCCACTGAATAAAGCTTTGCAGAAAACAAACAAAAAACCCCTCCTCACTATACTTGAGCAATGCTTTGTTGGATGGAAGCCGAGTATTCTAGTAAGCAAACCTCATGCATTAATTTAAAAGCACAATTCCAGCATGCTGAGGGTGAACCTCTTTAGCACACCTGGTGAAAGGCTGTCGCCATCTGCAAACCCTAGTGTTAGGGCTCTTTGTGCATGGCCACTTGCAGCGAGGCCGGGGCAGGACACACAAGCATGTCTAAGCGTAGGGGAGATGTGAACGGTAGGGTGAACTTTATTCTCACTTGATGAATCTGATGCAATGTCTTCTAGACTTTTGGAAGGCATTTTTCTAGCAGCATTCCTTCCCAAGGGTTTCAACACAGGATTGGGCTCTTCTTCTGAACCTGTTACAAGACAAAACCGGTGAACACTGCACAACACAAAAGAAAAACACCATCTTTTAATAGTCATTGAACTCTGCAGTGGTAGGCTGAAAAGAGAAATGATGCCACAACCTCCCTGCCTTTATGTGCTCTCAGTACTTCACAAAAGAAAGTAAAATTTCTCCACTGTGAACATGTCTCTTTAATGTTGTTGCTCTCTTTGCTGTTGTCCTTGCTTGTGATCAAGCACTGAGCCTTGCATATGCCGGGCAGTGTCCCACTACTGAGCTACCTCCCCAGACCTTTAACATGTCCTTTAAAAAATAATTTACCAGGCCATGAAATAGTTGCAAACATAAACTGTGAAAGAAACAGGACCAGCACATTAACACAAACATGATCTCCTAGTGGTTTACTCCTCTATTTTAGGCTCATGGTTTATTGTGCTCCAAACTTTGAATATTCCTCCTTAACATTCTCTCTTTTGAAGCAGTCACCAAGTGATTTTATTTTTATTATTATTATTATTTTCCTTGTTTTAGAACTTTTGTTTATTTATTTATTTTTATGGCCAGCTCAGCCTGCCCTGAGGGCAGGGCTGGTGCAGCATGTGGTGCCAGGGATCGAACCGCGGTCCCTACAGCCGCCTAAGCTTTCCTAAGCAGGCGCTTTAGACCACTGAGCCATCCTGC
>PVJA010019842.1:0-37741 GCA_004027025.1 Myocastor coypus
AAATGAGAAAGAAGGAAGAAGAAGAAGAAGAAGAAGAAGAAGAAGAAGAAGAAGAAGAAAAAGAAAGATGCTAAAATGAGAAAGAAGGAAGAAGAAGAAGAAGAAGAAGAAGAAGAAGAAGAAGAAGAAGAAAAAGAAAGATGCTAAAATGAGAAAGAAGGAAGAAGAAGAAGAAGAAGAAGAAGAAGAAGAAGAAGAAGAAGAAGAAGAAGAAGAAGAAGAAAGATGCTAAAATAATGGCTGCATAGTTTGTGCTTTTGGTGTGACCTCACCCCAAGACTCACTTCCCGTCCTATCCCTTGTGACCTCCTTGTCATTGCAAAAAACATCCCAGACTTCTGCAAGCTGCATCCATCCTGGCTCCTGCTCATCTTTCAACTAAGTGTCCCAGGCTTCCCTTGCTAACGCTGCCCTCATCTTCCAATAATAATCAGGCTCCCTCAGCTCCTGTTATGTAATGACGATTTGAAGAAACAAGCAGTGCTTTCCCTGCTGATCTAATAAGCAACCTTACCTAGTCCTACACCCTTAAGGTAGTTATTCATAAACCTGTTTCTTCTCAGAGTTCTGAAGTGCCTCATCTTTATGTTCTTTCCATTCAGCACTCAACACTGTACTTTGTACAAAGCAGTTCACAACTGGCTATCTATAAACAGAATGTCCAAGTATGGTTGCTAATTACCCTTAAGTTCACTGAAGTATGTTTTTTATTTTTCCAGTGGTGCTAGAGATTTAAACCAGGGCCTTCACATTTAGCTATATCCCCACCCTATGCTCACCCCACCCCAACTCTCACCCCACCCCTGAGCCTGTTTTTTTTTTTAAGACAGTGTCTAACTAAATGGCTTACTTCCCCAGACCAGCCCCAAAGCCAAGATCCTCCTGCCTCAGCTTACCAAGTAGCTGGGATTACAGGCCTGTGCCACTACACCTAGCTCCAAGTGCCACCTTGGTCCAAGGGCATTATTCAACTATGTTACCTTATTTTTTCTATAGAGGTTGTTGTACAGGATTCTGAAAGCTTTCCTAGTGTAGCTGCTGCGGTAGGCTCCGCCAATGAGGTGTTCTATTACCAATCCAATGTCAATCAGTGTTATTTTGTAGCCAGAAATGAGGGTATGCTGCAAGGAAAACATGCAATGAGTGAAAGCATTCAGATCTCTTTTGCTGTCTCATGTTCCATGCTACCAGAGCATAACCAAATTAATTACCAATGAATAAACTTTTCATCATCTTTGAAACTGATCAGTTAATATGGCCAGCTACTGATACAATCAGCCTGTTCAGAAGTAAAAAGTTCTTAGCCTTTGTAAGATTTTTAGTTTCACAGATATCAAATACATTCTTTTCCTCTGTCTCTATTTCCCTTTCCCTATTACATAGGCAAACATACATATACATACATTTGAATAAAACACATTCAAATCTAGTATAGAAATTGTTTTCAAATAGAAATTAGGGAGCTACAGAAGTAAATTCATGATGCCTATAGTGAATGTATTTCCTCCAAAATGGGACTGCGTTAGCTTTCCATCTCACTGGTGAAATGGCTACAGTCCTTTCCATTGTGCGGACTATACCTAATTGAAACTAAAACAGAGAGGGAAGAAGAGCAAATAAAAACAGGCCGAAGAGCCTGGTTAGGCTACACCAAGACAAATGTTTTGGTTGCTCAAAGAGCTAAGTGCAAGACTCCCAGGTACAGGACTCTCAGTCGAAAGGAAAATTGTGTCGCTCCCTTAAGCAAATGTCACCTGATGACCTCTTCATAGTTGCTGACTCTGAACTGCCATTTCCAGTAAAGTTTAAGGTACACACAGTGCCAAACAAGGTCTCTAAAATGGACAGACTGTGAATAATATTTGCAGAGCTATGAACAAGAAATAAAACTGTGTGTGTGCATCTATACTTTTTCTTTTCCACATTTGTAATTTATTTTTTCAAACAACATCAAAACTTATCTGGTGCTACTTATAGCACCATACAAATATTTGATGGATTTTTTTCCATTCCTTTCCACTCATTATGATAAAGTTAGAAGAAATAATTTAAGGAAAATCTTTTTGTTTATTTTTAAAGAGAGAAAAGCCATTTTGATATAGCATAAATCATTGTAAGCTAAGTTTACATCAGCATGGATGTTTTTGCTTGTTCTAAACTGGTTAGGCAAAGGGTTCTCTCGCTCTCCCACCAAATTAACATAATCCTCCAGAAAAACAAGAAAAGAACTTTTAACATGTGCCTTGGGTAGACATGAACCATAGTGACAAAAAAAAAAAAAGTCCTTCTGACTGCAAGTATGTTCTAACTAGAAGTCAGGGAGAACACTACAAATAAGACAAGCCCAGGATGTGCCCAGGATGTGGCCTCCCTCCTGATCCTTAGAGCAAAGACTCTCAGAAGAAGAGATAGTCTACCTAAATTGTCACTAATATTCAAAACAATAACACTAAAAACAATGGAAACCACATTTTGGTTCCCCGGTGAAGACAACAGAGCCGCTCAGTTCTCCACCATGGTGGGCATCATTAGCCTTCGGGTAGGGACGCGTGATGCTAAAGTTCTGTCCTTTGCAGTGTTTATTAGCTAGTGTCACTTGCTTGGTGGCTCAGTACTTTAAAAAAAGATTAAGTAAATTGGGGGGAAAGGAAGAGTATGATTTTGTGATGAAATTGTCAGACTCGCATGTCGAAGCATAGGTGAGTTACTATGAAATTCACCCTACACTTGAGAAGCAGAACTTGGTGACCCCTTCACCACAATACTAAGGAACACACAAAGTATCTTCACACCTCCCTGATCAGCTTACCTGCTTCACGTCTTGGACAAGGTGATGCAGGAGCATGTTGGTCGGCCCTTGTTTCTGTGGCGAAGACAAAAAGAATTAATTCCCTTTAATTACCAGGTGCTTCAGGGGCAGACACTGTACTTTAGAATACATAAGTCACTCAGAATATGGAAAATTTTTGCTCCACATCCTTGGTCATGAAGCTTTAAAACTAATCAATTTTAAGGAGTTTCCTGAGAGAAAATATGGTAGGTGAACAGTTTTTTAAAGCAAAATGAATATATGCAGGTAGTGAGATAGTTAATTCTATGGGGTAAAAGCAGAAATAGGGCCGTGGAGAAAGCTCAGTGGTTAAGGTGCCTGCCTAGACAAGCAGAAGGGCCTAGGTTTGATCCCTGACACCACATGCTGTGCTGGCACCACTCCGGGTACATGGAGCATGGTGGCAGCTGCACAGTGAGACCCTGTACCAAATACATAAACTTTTAAACAAGCAAAAATAAATTTTAAGTAATATATAAGTATTCTTTATTATATACAAACATTGTCAGGCCAACCAGATTGCTCAGCAGACTAAAGCACCTGCTTAGGCAGACACAGGGACCAGGGTTCAATCCCCAGCATGACATTACAGCCCCGCCCCCAGGGCATACTCAGATGGTGACTGAGACTGGGCGTGGTGACTCTCACCTATGATCCCAGCACGTGGGAGGCTGAAAACAGGAGGATCACTACAAGTCTGGTGTATAGAGTGAGACCCTGTAGACCTTATACTAAACACATTTTCAAAAAAGGAAAATGTATCATCACACAAGTACAAATCTTCTCACACAATACTGTTGCATTATCAACTATTTATTGTAACTGTATAATGGTCCATAAAGTCTCTAAGGGATTGGAGGGCTTAGAGGGCTTACACAAAAAACCTAGCCAATAACACAACAAGGCATGTGCTGCTCACTGTGAACTACCAGGAATAATGGAGAAGACTGAACTTGAATAGCTTTGAAAAACATAATACTCAGGACAAGGAAGGTCATTTCAACTGTGTAAGGCCTGGCACCTTATGGTAAGCCAGGTAGTTTCCACACAGAGTTTGTATAGAGAAGCTGCAGAACAATATTTTGCTTTTTTGCTTTTTTTTTTACTTTTTTTTTTTTTTTTTTTTTTGTCTTTTTGAGATAGAGTCTCACTAATACAGTTCAGGCTGGCCTTGAGCTCACTCTGTAACCCAGTCTGGTTTCAAACTTGCAGCAATCCTCCTGCCTCAGCCTCCAGAGTACAAGGATTATAGGGGTGCACCACTATGCCCAGCAGAAATAACATTTTAGTAGTGTGCTTAAGACACTTCAAAGAAACTAGACATGGTGGTGCGTAGCTGTAATCCCAGCACTAGGGAGGCTGAGGCAGGAGGATCATGCAAGTTCAAGACCAACCTGGGGTACAAAAGTGAGTTCAAGGGCAGCATGAACTGCACAGCGAGACCCTGTCTCAAGAAGACAGAAAAAAAAAATGCTTCAAAGAATGCAATAAAAAGCAATTTGTTCTTATTCGCACCTTTGTCTTTATTTCTTAGTCAAGCAAGTTGATAAGAATATTTTTCCTTTGGTTGAAACTCCCTATCCTCATAACATTCTAAGTAATACATAGATCAAGTGGCTTTAAAAATATAAACAAATAAATATATAGATAAACAAACCCACCCCATGGCCACATTCCCTACTCACTGTATTATACAGCTCTTCCAATCGGGGGATGGTCAGGAAACGATGAAGATTCACTCCATTCTCGATTAAGAACTTCACAAAATCCACTCGATCCATCACTAAAGCATCTAACATTGCTTGCTCTAGCATGCCAGGCTTCAGAAGATACAAACAAGACAGACAGAGACAGTTAACAGGGTGGCACATGGGTCGCTGTGAATTTACAACCAACCTGGGCTAGAAAGTGAGCTCAAGCCCAGCCTGAACTACATAGCAAGACCTTATCTCAAAAAAAGAAAGAAAGAAAGAAAGAAAGAAAGAAAGAAAGAAAGAAAGAAAGAAAGAAAGAAAGAAAGAAAACAAAGAGAAAAACCCACAGGCTAAGGAACTGCATGTATTAGAACTCAAAGCTACACAGATATAATAATTGCAAAACAAAATCTTAGGTGTACAACATGTAAGTGAAGATATCTGAATAAATCAAGAAATACCACATGTCACAGGATTGGAAAGCTGAATATTTTAAAGTCCTCAAAGCACCCCCAAAATAGTGTGCATCTTTAACACAATTCTAATAAAAATTTGAAGTTTTCATTTGTGTCTGCTTGTTGCTGTTGTTGTTGTTGGTGTTTGTTCACTGGCTATGCTAAGACCATGTTTCCATTTAAATTCTACTTGATTTATGAGTGTAAATAGCAGAGTAAACCTGTTCTAATGTCACTCCACTAATACTGCAGCAAACAGACTTAAAAAAAAAAAAAAAAGAAAAGAAATCCATGAGCACAGGCTTATAAGAGTGGAGACGAGAGAGCAAAGTTCCGGAAGGTGGAAAGCCATGGCTCAAGTCCTGGAACAAGCAATGTTGATGTCGCAGTGTCCAGAAAGCTGAGGAGTAGGGTGGGAGATGCCAAGAGCTGAAAACACAGGTGCACAGATAACCAACAGCTCCAAAACGAATGTGTGCATGCCAAACCCTAGGCCCCAACCTTCTTAGTCACAGTTCCCTGCTTCAGTCAGTAGTTTTGGAAGTTTTGCAAGGGAGACAACACAATACAGGACACATTTTATAAGATTATTTGATAATCACCCAAAGAATTATACACAAAGAATGCAGGGAACTTGTCTACACACTAAAAACCAAAGAATCCAGCTGAGGGCCTGGACCCTACAATAATATCCTGCATGAGTCTGGAGCCCGTAACAATGCACCCCACAATTCTAACTGGAGGCCTAGAGCCCATGACCATGTTTCGTGCAGACCCGCTTCACAGATCTGTGCTAGAAAGGGCCAAAAGTCAGAGGTGGAAGCTAGAAAGTCGGTGCCAGCAGACTGAAGGATCTGGGCTAGCAGGCTGAGGGATCTGCACAGGAGCCAGGAAGCAGTGCGCAAGGTGAGCTCCTCAGCTCCCCAAACAGTACCATAGTCATTTTCAGCAACCAAAGCTTCTAAGCTTCTTTGATGAGAAAGAAAACCAATCTGCCGTTAGAAAAGCCAACTGAAAAAGCCTCTCTAGGAGACTGAGCTGTGCACCATCTTCCCCTCTAGAGCCAGGAAAAGGGTGCTCAAGGTAAGGACCAGAGCACCCCCAAAGTGACCCATAGGCATTCTCAGCAACAAGGAGGTCCCAAGCTCCTCCTTTAGGGAGAACAGCCAGGTTCATCAGGAAAGCCTGTATGACAAGGTGCCCCCAAGAGAACCAGCAGCCTTCAACAACTCCCCAACAGCTTCTAAACAGCCTTCCTATCAGCCCCTCTATAGCTGCTCTGGCTCCTCCTCTTGTGCCGCCGGCAACAGTCCGCAGTCGGGCCTCCCACACTCATCACTGCGCTAGTTCACTTCAACTAGGTATAACAAGTTGGCCAGCAGTTGACAGTCTGATACATTGTATAAGCAAAAAGGATTTTGCCTTTCAGTGGGATATGAGAAGATCCTTGTCTGGCAGTATTGCCCATGCAGGAGAAAGAATGTAAATATGCTGGCATTAACAACAATCCAATCACCCCATTATAAAGTTCAAACCTAGGAAATCTCCAGCCACAGGCTCAGAATCTCTAGGGGACTTTCTGCTCTGCACCCTTAAACTGAAAGATCAAAACACACAGATCATAAGACATCAACTAGGAGGAATCAGAGAATGCAGGTAGTAAACTTCAAAAGAAATGTCAATATCTTGTGAGAAATAAAACAGGATACCCTCCAGCTGGAAATTAATTTAAGAAGGAGGTCCATACAAGCAGAGAACAAATATGCTTTTAGGAATTACTAGGTTAACCACATTCTACTAGAACAGAAAAGTTTCACAGGAGTCTTAGAAGTTGAGGAAATCTACCAAAGATGTAGAACACAATAGAACACAGGTAAGAGGATTAGAGGGGCAGTCCATGTAGCTCAACACTCAGAATATAGGACTGCAAGGAAAACAAGGACACAAGGGAGCAAAGGGAAACAGGAATGTCAGGCTGAAATCACATCCCCAGAACAGCGGCCATCCAGACTCACAATGACAGCCATCCTTGCAACATATTGAAATACCAGAGAAAGGGTGACATCCTAAAATTGTCCAGATGTGCAGGGAGGAGGGAGTCAGAAACAAAGGAAGCTGGGCCAGTGAAACAGCTCAGCAGTCTAAAGCACCTGCTTAGGCAGGCTTAGGCAACCTCAGGGACTGTGGTTCTATGCCGCACCACTTGTTGTGCCAGCCCCACCTGCCGGGGCAGGCTGAGCCAGCCATGATAAAGTTTTTTCAAGCAAGCAAGCAAGCAAGAAAGAAAGAAAGAGAGAGAGAGAGAGAGAGAGAGAGAGAGAGAGAGAGAGAGAGAGAGAGAGAGAGCCGGGCGTGGTGACGCATGCCTGTAATCCCAGCCCTTGGGAGGCTGAGGCAGGAGGATCACTGTGAGTTTGAGACCAGCCTGGGCTACAAAAGTGAGCTCAAGGCCAGCCTGAACTACATAGTGAGACCCTGTCTCAAATAGACAAAAAAAAAGGAAGGAAGGAAGGAAGGAAGGAAGGGAGGGAGGAAGGAAGGAACTAAAAAAGAAATATGTTTATTTCTCCAGAACACTACTATTATTCAACATTCTGGAGGAAAACTAGTTCTAACTATAAGTTAAAATGTATCCAGGCATACAGGCCCTCAAGATATTTATGTTCCATACTCCCTTTCTCAGAAGATTCTGAAAAATGTATGCCATTAAAATAAAGATGGAGGGGGACAATCTGCTTAGGCACCCCCTTCTGCTCCTCTCTTGGACAGAAGCTTTCTTTCCCCCAATAAAATTTATTCTGCTCATAGCCTCTGTTTGTTCCAAAAGAAAGAAAGAAGGAAAGAAAGAAAGAAAAAAAAAAAAGAAAGAAAGAAAGGAAGGAAGGAAGAAAGAAAGAAAGAAAGAAAGAAGGAAAGAAAGAAAGAAAGAAAGAGCCCTGAGATACAGAAGATGGGCACCAAGATGACAGAAGTTCAGCCCTGGATGACAGCTAAGCGCAGGGCAGAGAAGAAGCCTGGACACACTGCAGCCCTGAGAGACCCTCTCCCAGGCCAGCAAAGTCCAGAACTTTCGCAAACGGACGGAGTAGAAGACAGCTATACGACATTACCTAGAAATCGAGAAATTCTATTAAATGTTACAACAGTTCTAAAATGTCAAGAATAGTGACCTCATTGCGGGAGGCAGGTTCTTTTTCAGGAGTCTCATGTCATTTGATATCTTGCAATATTCATTCGTTAGTCTTACTTAAGCATACCTTTACTAAATTATAACTTTAATTTCTTTAAATGAATGATCAGTAGTGATTAGCACTCTAGATAATCTTTCTCCTCACTGACTTCTACTGAGAGCATTTATTACATTTTACTGCAAAAAAAGGTATAATTTTTAAGTCTCAAGTAACAAAATAAAAATCAACCCATTCAGAAAATAAATTATAAATCTCCCCATTCTGTCTTTCCTCCAGTTTCCCTTTTTAGCTTCAAGTAGGCAGGGAAAATAAAGGAAATTGTTCTCCAGGAGAAAAGGCAGATGAGAGTGTCAGCTGCCCCTGGCAGCCAAGCCAGAACGATGCTCCTCCTGCCCTCCCTGAAAGGAGCCCATCAGCCCCAGTATCCTCTCTGTCTCTCTCTAACCAGCCAGCAATGGTATATTTACTCCAGATCGATTCCTTTTCACTATACCTTCCAATGCTGTCCACAAATGAGGATGTGCTTCTTCGCAATGTCCACTCTGTCCAAAGCCATTGCTAAATTTAGTTGCTCTGATGCGGATAGGTTTGTGCCTGTGATAAAAGAAACAGTCATACATTCTGCTTGGTGCAGTGGTATATGCCTTATAACTCCAGCACTTGGGCAGCTGAGGCAAGGGGATCGTTGCAAGTTTGATACCAGCCTGGGCTACCAAGTGAGCTCAAGACCAGCCTGAACTGGCAAGACCCTGTCTCAAAAAGACAAAAATTAGTAATACATTTGCTCAGAATATGTTAAGCAATAACTGAAGCACAAGGAGCCCTGGGATGTCAGCTTGGGACGGGAAGTCTGTTCCGCTACTCACCCTTCAGCAGAGCTGTCAGGATTACTAAGTCAAGGTCCTGCTGCTCTTCAGAGTCAGCGTCGAATATGGTAATCTACAGCGGTGGAAAAACAGAGAGGCAGGCATTTGGGCTCGACCAAAGAAATGCTTTCAAACAGTGTCATAGAATTTACAGTTAAGCTCAAGAATTAAGGAAAATATTCTTCATTTTGTAATTTCAGAACCAGCTAGAGGTCTCTGCTACTTAAAAAAGAGAAAACTTTTTAAGTGAGGTGACAAGAAATTGCAGGCACTTCAAAGAAATAAAACTGGCAATATTTCATACATACTAAAACTTGCTATGTGGCATACAACAAGGAGGAGAAACTCAGTGCTAAGGCCTAAGATAAATAAACCGTCCCCCCTTTGAGGGGAAGGTCTTTCCGTTTTGTTTTGGTTTCGTACCAGGAATTGAATTTAGGACTTTCCACTTGTCAGGCAGGCACTTGGGCCTCTGAGCTGTACGCCTAGCCTGTCATTCTTTCTTCAGAAGGGAGAGATGCCACATGGGATCCTCCTGCTCCCCAACTCCCATAAACTAGGACTGCTGCATTTTAATGAGAGACCAATCGGCAAGCATCTGTCCTTTAAATCAGTGTGACACTTAACAATGGACCAGGCTGGGGATGCACGCAAGGTCCTGAGTTCAATTCCTGGAAAAACAAACAAACAAAAAAAAAAAGACATAGATAAATAGATAGATAGGTAGATAGATAGATAGATAGATGATAGATAGACAGATAGGTAGATATACAGATAGATAGATAGATAGACAGACAGACAGACAGACAGATCGATCGATACACCGATCCTAGCAGCAAGCACAGAGCAGCCCAGACAGTCTGCATGTTGTACCCCAACTCATCCTGGATTGACTATTTTAAAGACCAGTGAAGACCTCCAAGGGGTCACCTGGCAGTGAATATGCATTTCACACAATACAGGAAGCTGGTTTAACAGAATAAAACTAGAAGTAGCAAATCCTACTTCAAGGTAGGCCACCAACCAACCAGTCTCTGGTAAATAGCGCAGGTCCCTTAAATGTCACTTACTCACCCCTACAATAAGAATCCACTGAAAAATCTCTATGGTACCATAAGGATATAAAAATCACACTACCACAACTTCACATGTTGGATCCCTTTATCCAAAACCCCAAAGTGGGGGTGGGTGAGCACCGTGGCACAGGGGCCGAGAGCGCAAGCGCTTGGCCACAGTCTCCTGCCCTTCTTGGTCATTGTTCTGCTCATTAATTCCACAGCTGCATGACAGAAAGAGGCCAGCACACTGGCAACCTCTTTAATGTGGCCTTCTCTTAACTCACTGAATTTCCACTATTGTGGGAATTTTCACAAAGTGTGGTGGGCTAAGCACAAGACTTCATCTCTGACCTCAAATTTCACTTCTACAATGTCCTAATCTCAGGACTATGGAATCCTCTCTATTCTCTAACTCTTGGTTTCACATTTCTGAAGTGTAAATAAACCACTGCCATACTGAACTCATTGGTGGGGTTACTTCAGGTGAAGGAATATACTCAAAAGTACATTACTTGTTATGGTTTGTGTCTAGGTATCCCCCCAAAGCCTCATGCAGTCATGGGGTGGACTTCTAGAGTTGGTGACTAACTCATGATCCACTGGGATTATGGATATGAGTGCTGCTGGGATTATAGGTATGAGTGTTACACCCAGCCTGGGGTGGATAGCCTGAGTGAAATTTGAAGGAGACAGACTTGCTTTCTGTAGCCATTATTGCTGCTACTCCTCCTTTAGCTCTCTTGCTCTTTGCCACCACCATGAAAGGCTGCTCTCTGCCATGTGTCCATCTGCTTTGGAGCCAGCAGAGTATGGACTGAAACCTCCAGTAACTGTGAGCTAAGTCAGCCTTTCCTTCCTTCATTTTGGGTGCTGAGTGAAAGAAGAGTGACTGAGCCACTGCTAGTTACAAGCATGGTGGTTGTTGCTATACTTGTTATATGTCACCAACAGGCTTTCCCACCTGCCCGTTTACCTTCTTTGTCCAGCCTGATCTTGTTCAATTGACTTTTTAAGACCAAGTACTATCATATTACCAACATGTTTCCAATAATGGGCCCACTCTGCCTATTCCAGAAAGATCACTTTGAATTGGGACATATCAGCGTATTTATTGTAGTTCTCAGCATTACATAATAAATATGCTGTCCTTAGCACCTTAACCTTAAATACTTTCAAACCAAGTCTGTGTCATGGTCACCGTGGAGTCTGTGGACTCCTTTCTACTCCAGCCTTTTTTCTCCCATCATCCACTGCACTCCGACTGTGCTCCTGCAGGATCCACTCAGGAGTCTGTGACCCAGCAGACCTCAGCTCACTGAAGCCTTAGAGCTGTTCACTTACCACGCTAAAGTTATGCACAATTTTCATTAAGCTCAACAACTTTTCTGTACTCCTGTTTTCATCCTGTCTAAATGCTACCTAAGTTCCATGCAGCCTGGAATTTGAAGCATGAGGGGTCGGGGTGGGGTGGAGCAGGAAGGAGCCAAACCCATTCACACACGAGTCAAATCTACAGAATGGCTGCAGAGTTACAGCAGTTCACACGCAAAATGGGAAAGCCTGCATTGTACAGACTGTGAAGATCAAAACAGCAATTTCTGGAAAGCGGCATTTTTCTTAAGCAGGGCTGAGTACTGCACTCATAATACTCACAGAATCCTTGTGCACCATACACTCCATGAGAATTTGAAAAAGGTGCTTGGACTGCTTGAGACTGAAGTTGAAAGCGCTCTGAATCATAGAGATTATCTCCTCTTTCACCTGGACGTGCAGCCTCCTGGCACGGAAACAAACGGTCACAGGCAAGGGACAAACCCAGCGGTGGATTTGAAGACAACAACCTGCAGCAGGACACCCCGCCCACCTTTCTGGGGAGGCTGCTGTGGGGAGTTCTGCCAGAGAACAAAGAGGCAGGAAGCGGACAAGAGCAAAGGCTCAGGAGAAAGCGGAATCTGCCCTGAAGGCAGAGCCCTGGAACCCAGGGACTTCCTCAGGACTGGGAACCTCCAGAATTAGTCTCAAAGAGAGGTGAACCCTAAAAATTCACTCATCCAAGGGGAGTTTAGAAAAGGGAGGAGTAGGGGGGCTAGGGAGATAGCTCCGAGGCACAAGTGCCTACTGGGCAAGTGCAAGGTCGTGAGTTCGAACCCTGATCCCACAAAAAAAAAAAAAAAAAAAGGGAGGAGTGAAAAAAGAGAGGGGCTGAAATACCACTATAGGTATAAGTGAGAGATATAGGTGTGCGTGAGAGAGAGCGACAGGTGAGATACAGGCGTAAGTGACGCACAGGTTTAAGTGAGATACAGGTGGTACAGGTATGTGTGAGACGATAGTATAGAAGTAGAGCACGGAGAGCTAAATGGGAGAAAGAGTAGGGTAAGAGACCCCAGAAAGCTAATAGAAAAGAAGCGGCAAACAAATATTTATTGGCTTGGAGAGAGAACTTGGGAGTCTAAGTGCCTGCCTGGCAAGTGCAAGGACCCAGGTTCGATCCCTGGTACTACACATCATGCCGGGCCTGCCATGCTGGCCACCGAAACCAGGTGTCATGGCACGTGCCTGTAATCCCAGCGCTGGGGAGGCTAAAAGCAAGAAAATCAACAGCCGGGCGTGGTGGCTCACGCCTGTAATCCCAGCACTCAGGAGGCTGAGGCAGGAGGATTGGTGCAAGTTCGAGACCAGCCTGGGCTACAAAAGTGAGCTCAAGGCCAGCCTCAACTGCATAGCGAGACCCTGTCTCAAAAAAAAAAAAAAAAAAAAAAAAAAAAGAAAATCACTACAAGTCTGAGCTACCTAGTGAGATCCTGTACCAAGTTTAAAACATAAAAATAAATAAATGTTTACTACATTAGATGAGTGGAGCTGCCATTTCAGTTCCTGGGCACTGAATTTACACAGCTTGAACACCATGCTCTCAAAGCCGAAAGATTCACACTGCTCTCAGAATGGCTGGAGAATTAGCACCTTTGAGAAAGGGAGAAGCCAAACTGAAAATAAATGCACCCTGCAACTTTTATAAATGGCAGTTACAGTGAAGATGACCTGGACACTGAAGCATGAGGGACGGAGCTGGGGGGAACCCTAGGAAGCCAGTGCTATTCATCCCCCCTTCACTGAAGGACACAGCACACTAGCAGAGACATAAGTGGTCATGAGAACACAGAGCCTGAAAAGTGATTCCAAGCTCAACCACTGTCTTCTGAGGATAACTGACCCACATAAAGGTCCACCTAGAAGAACAAAGATGGGGGAACTGTAGTGGCTGGAGGGTCCAGAAAGAAGCGTCCATGACTCACCCCTCATCGGTCAAATGCTTGTGGGTGAAGGCCAGGATGTCGGCAGCTCTGCCCGTGCCCTCACACACGACCACAGGCTCCCGGTCCTTCACCATCTCCCACACCGAGAGCACGAGGTTGGGGCCTCCTTCCACCACCAGCCCCACCACGGGCACACCTTGTCTTGAGCCTGTTTCAGAGCACAAAGAGTAAGTACCTGCTACGAGGCATCCAGTCAGCCCCGGCAGTTCTGGGCACAAGTCTGCCAGTGGCTACGTGTCACCAGACTCTGGCCAAGCATCTGCTATTTTACCCAGGTTTGGGTAGACCAAGACCAAGCCAGGAGCTTAGACTTCAAATAAAGTCTACCATAAATACAGTGAGGATGTCCTCAAGCTTTCGCCAAGCAAAAGAGAAGCTAAAGGCTTTCTCTCCCTCTTGACGGTAGGCATTAACCCCAGTATCTTCCCACTGACCTACATCCCTACCCTTTTTTTTCATTTTTTCACTACCATATCTCACTAATTCACTCGGCTAACCCAGCTTGTAGTTCCTCCAGCTGTAGGACAGGAAAATACCATCACACCTGGCTGAAGTTTAACATTTCACTGTGAGAAATCCCAAATTTATCTCAAGGTAAACAGAATATATAATGGACTCCAAGGTGCCCATCATTCATTTCCAAAAGCAATCAAGCCCTTGCTAATCCAATAAATTTCTCCTGTGGCAGGGCAATCCTAAGGATTGGACTCAGGACTTGGCACATGTTAGACCAAGGCTCTGTCCCCAGCCCTCCATAAACTTTTAATGAGGAGTACTTCTAGGAATCAGATGGGCTGGGCAGATTTCAAAGACTTTTACAATACATTGCATTTCAATATAGACTCCGTGTTACTACATAAATGCCCTGTCCTGATCATGGGTTACATTATTAGAGCGAGGAAGACCAAAAAATGGAAGCATGGAGCCTTTCTCTTTAAAGAAGACAGTAAGGGCCAGCGAAATAGCTCAGGGGATTAAAGTGCCTGCCCTCAGGGTGCCCTGAGACTGACAATTGAGATTGGGCATGGCGGCACAAGCCTGTAAGCCCAGATCTTAGGCAGCTGTAAACAGGTGGATCACTACGAGTCCGATCTAGTAGTGAGACCCTGAGCACCCTATAGACCCTTCCCTAAAATACAATAAAAAATAAATAAATAAAAATAAAGAAGATATTAAGTGTAAAAAGATTACAGAATGCTAAATACAATACATTTCATTGGGCTGCAGAGATAGCTCAGTGGTCTAAATGCCTGCCTGGCAAGTGCAAGAACCCAGGTTCGATCCCCAGTACAACATGCTAAGCCAACTGTGTAGCAAGACCCTATATCAAATAAATAGACAAATAAATTTTTTTAAGAAAATACATTTCATTTATAGTTTTGAAAACTTATGCACAGCTGTATATTTTATATGTATACACACAGCCACATGTACAGCATGTTATCTACATCTCCAGGTAATTCTGGAAGAGCATACATCAAATCATATTTACAGTAGAAAATGGGGTGGTGGGGGCTTGGAGTAATGTTTTAAACATACTTTGTTCATCTTATAGTTCTTATTTTAGTTTTTAACACCACACATGCATTAATATATTTTAAATCAATACTTTTTACTTTTCAAAGGGAGAAAAATTGACAAGTAATGCACTACTCGCGCCTAAGTAAAAGGGAATTTCACTCGGGGTCACATGTCTTGAGGGCTCCCATGCTACTACTCTCTGGCTACCCCCTCACTTCAGAGAGAAGAGACTAAGGGGCCTGTTTCAGTGGAGGCTATACCCTGTCTGCTCTTCCTGAAGTTCCCAAGACTCCAAGTCCCATGAGAGGGACCCCATAAGCCTCTGCCTCACGTGTGTCTTCTCCAGAGATGTTCTCAAAACAGAGACGGGGGTGGAGCTATGACTTCCAAGTGAGGTATCTGAGGGGTCATGTGTGTGCACGTGTGTGCATGTGTATATGTGTGTGTGTGTGTGTCCTACAAATATGCAAGAATGAGCCACAGGTGGAAAGAGAAGGGAGAGAGAATAAAGTCACAGGCATGTTCTCACTCAGAATGTGCCCAAATCCAAGAACTGTTACCCTAACCTGGTCTGCCCCAATGTGTCAGTGCAAAAGGGTAAAGCACATTTTGTAATGTGTTAGCTTGATTTGAAGCTTCTCAACAATTAGACAGATAGCACACAGGCTTTGTGGGTATCCTTGCCCCAGAATCCACAGGGTTGTAAGTGACCCGCTAGTAGGCATCTGTATACTCAATTCCACTTGTTCAATTGTTCTGACATCCTGCTTCCTTTCCTTTTTCATTCACCTTCACTTCCTTATTATTTTCTCTGTATCACTAAAAAGCAAGCTGAGGATGTAGTAGCTGATAGTTATGCCAATAATTTCACCTTATAAAAGCTAAACAATAGCTCAGTGGACTAAAGCATCTGCTTAGGCAGAGCGCAGCAGCTGGGGTTAGATCCCTGGTGTGCTGTGCCAGCCCTGCCCCTTGGGGGCACTGAGACTGAGACTGAGACTGGGTGTGATGGCACATGCCTGTAATCCCAGTGCACGGGAGGCTGAAAACAGGAGGATCACTACAAGTCTGATCTACGTAGTGAGACCCTGTAGATCCTGTAGACCCTGTCTTAAATTAAAAAAAAAAAAAAGCTAAAGAAAATGGGAGCATTAGGGCTGGCAAGATGGTTCAGCGGTCTAAAGCACCTGCTTAGGCAAGCTTAGGCAACCATAGGGACCACAGTTTGATTCCCAGCACCACATGCTGTTCCAGCCCCATCCCCAGGACAGGCTGAGCTGGCCATAATACAAAAATAAATAAAATAATAATAATAATAATAATAATAGGCCGGGCGTGGTGGCTCATGCCTGTAATCCCAGCACTCGGGAGGCTGAGGCAGGAGGATCGGTGCGAGTTCGAGACCAGCCTGGGCTACAAAAGTGAGCTCAGGACCAGCCTCAACTGCATAGCGAGACCCTGTCTCAAAAAGACAAAAAAAAAAAAAAATAATAATAATAATAATAATAATAGGGGCATACAATATAAGGCCCAAAAGTAATCACAAATTTTTAAAACCTTATTTTGCTCATAGTGCTCAGGGTCAAACCTAGGGCCTCACACAGCCCACACAAGTGTTCTACCACTGAGCACCAGCCCCAGTCCCATAGGCTGCCCTGCCTCAAAGCACCTCTGGGAACCTGAGGCCACCTGCACACTGCCCACAGCTCATTTTTAAAAGCCCTGTCAGGTTTTAACCCCTTCCCTAACCCGTCCCGGGTGTGAACTGTCACCTTCCCTAACTATCCATGCTCACTCCCCAGATCTCCCTCCATGGGGCGCTTCCACCACCCGCGTCCCCACAAGGGCCACTCCTCTTCCCCTCTGTCCCTCTTGCTGATGTCCCCATCTTCCCATGAAGCCTCTGCTGACTATACTATACCGCCCAAGCCTTCTTCCTCTCTCCCGCTGTCACCCACAGTTTTGATCCTCTTCTACTCTGATTTCTTCCTGCTCTGGAACCTCCCACGTAACTGAATCTCTCAGGGGCCGTTATGCAGAAGACAGCGGAGCACCTAGCTCCGCCTACACTGGCCCCCAGCCCCAGAGAACTCACCGCTGTGTATTTTCTGCAGGGCCAGGTACTTCTCCAGGTTCCTCCTGAGCTTCAGTTCATTCCCGTACCTGCCCACAGTGCCATCATCAGACAGGATGAAGTGGGAGTGCATGCCGTTGAGCGTGGTGAGCTTGCTGATGGGGTTCCCCAGAGTCTGGTACATGTACACCACCTAAGAGACAGCCGGGACAGAGGCGTCAGAGCTTGGTCCTTCCCAGGGCCCACCGCTGTGGAACCCTGTCTCCCTGCCTAGCAAACCACCTGCTAAGATCAAAGAGCATCAGTTGCTACTCTGCACAGTGCTAAAAACCAAAATAAAAAACCCAGCTCTATAGAAGCTCTACAGGGAAAAAATGGCACAAAAGCCCTCAGCAATTGTGAACTGCAAAAACAGCCTTCTACAAGGCAGGTAAGAGCCACAGAGGGATTCAGCACAGGCACCCACCATACTGATACAGGAATTAGGGCATGGCAAAGCTGGCTGGAGAAATAAAGGGACCTGCCAATGACAAGACCCCAGGAGGGCACCAAACAATTCCCAGGAGCCCGGATGTGGCATTTCTCATGGGCTCCCAGGAGATGTGGACAGTATATAAGGAGGCAGCGGCCAGGAGGAAGCCCGCCCGCCTCCTGTCTCTTAGGCTCCGGCTGTGCTCTTACTTTTGCTCTCCTTATCTTTTCTTGCTTGTTCAGCCCAAGTTTGCTCTACAGGGCCACTTTGTCCCTTACCCCTTCGCCCCCCACTTTCCACATGAGCTGTTGGGCCTGTTTCTGGCTTGGCTCACCCTAATCTTTGTTCAAAGCCAGAAGGACCTGGAACTCTCCTAGGTGAGCTGTGTCCCCAGGAGCGGCCGCTGCTGACATCATCCAAGAGTTTAATCAGGGACATTTTGGGAAGGCTTTGATCTAATCTGGGACACAGAATAGCTGAAAGCTATATTTTCTTTTTCTCCCATTTTTTATCTTCTTTTTTTGTTGTTACCTTCACCTAATTCTGTAAATATCTTTGTACTCCTTAATAGGATCCTTTGTCTCACTTTGTTTCTTATCTCTCATTATTTAATTTTAAATTTCTCTTCTTGCATTCGCATATTCCCTGTATCATCAATAGTATAACCTTTAAGCTTTATTGATCTTTAGATAGAGAACTCTGTTCCACTATCATTGAAATTTTTTCAATGGAGGAATAGTTAGTATTTGCTGCATGTCATGCTCTGCTTTGCCATGCTGTTAATACTGTAAAGAATCCTAAAGTTAAGGGCAATACACTGTTAAGTCTCTTGGTATGCAAATGTCCAACTTGTCTTGGACAACGTTACTGATGCTGATTCATTTGATATTGCCAGGGCATTACAGTTGTTGCTATTAGCTATTCTTCTTTGTATGTTAATAACCAAGTTACCTTGGTGACATTAACAGTACCATGGTCAATTTTCGGGGAACTGGGGGCTGGGCCAATTGTGCTGCATATGGGAAAGAGACCAAAAGATGGATGGAAGGGAGGGAAGAGAGGACGAACACCAATCGCAATGTGTTATGAGCACATACCAACTCCGCCTGAGCAATGTGATCATTATGTACTGCAGACAACGACTAATAAAATAAAAGCAATTCAAAAAAATGCAAAACTGAGCAAAAGCATTTACAAACCCTGTGGGCTAGGTTAAAGCTTTCCTCCTTTAAGAAAAGGAAACCCCATTTGGTACCTTATCAGGATGTATGGTCATTTTTGCATAAATAAATCAAATTGTCCCAAAATATGAGACACCCAGAGAAAACCCATGAATGTAACAGGCCAGAGCATGAGGGAAAAACTATGAGAAAATAAAAACTTCACTGGGTTAGTTGATGATGATCAGGAATTACTGATGAAATGCAGGAATTACTAAATCATAATAACAGCATTACAATTTCATATGTTTATATTTTCTTAATTCTCCCACATCTTAGTGGTGATAAATTTTCTTTTTAAAATTATTTTTTATTAGTACATACTTGCCATATATAATGATCACAGTCAACCTAGGAAATGTGTACCTGTATGTGATATACCTTCATTCTTGTTTTCCCGTTCCCCTCACCTCCCTTCAGCCCTTCTTCCTTATATTTTCTTAAATTGTTCATATAGCTTAGAAAGACTTACTAAAATAGTTAAAGAAATTATTTGATGTCTGAAATTTGCCTCAAGATAATGAAGAGGGGGTTTCTGAAAAGGAAGACGGGGGCAGAGGAAAAGAATTTGCAATGTGTCAACAAATGCCAAAGCTGGGTGACAGTACAGGGCCAGTCATTATTCTAACCTGTGCTATCTAGCATGTTTGAAATTTTCTAAGATTAAAATACACCATAAGAATGTCTATGTGAGCCGGGCGTGGCAACGCACGCCTGTAATCCCAGCACTCGGGAGGCTGAGGCAGGAGGATTGGTGCGAGTTCAAGACCAGCCTGGGCTACCAAAGTGAGCTCAAGGCCAGCCTGAACTACATAGCGAGACCCTGTTTCAAAAAAAACAAACAAAAAAAAAAAGAAGGTCTACGTGAGTTGGCATGGGGAAACAACTACAATGAAATTTAGCTTTAAAAGAAGCAAGTTTGTGGTGAGTTTCATATTTCTTTTTTTTCTTTTTCCTGTGGTACCAGTGATTGAACTCAGGACCCTGTGCTTGCCAGGCAAGCACTTATTCTATTGAGCTATCTCTCCGGTCTTGTGGTGAGTTTCTAGTGTTACCTCCTAAAAATGAGCATTTTAAACTCTACATATATATGCATACGTAGAAAAATTTCTGGAGCAAAAACACACCAAAATATTAATAGTAGTTACTTTTGTTCTTTATGTGTTTTCTAGCAATTGATAAAAACATGTGTGTCTGATAAATAGATAGCAAAGCCCACAGATTAACACATAGGCAGGTTCCGGGGAGTCAGTACCCAGAAGTGAATGGAGCAGGAATTAGCACAGCAGGGGGAGAGTACACAGGACCCCAAGGAGCATGCACTGTGTTTACGTCAGGCAAACCTTTGCAGATGGGTTGGCCATTTGCCAGGCAGAAGCCATCCAAGACCCACAAGAGACATCATTTGTATGAATATTTCAAAGAACAGTTCTCGCTCCAATAGACTGGCAGGAGACAGTAAGAATGGGAAAAGCAACCACCATCGAGGCATCAGATAATGGTCGCTGGAACTCACTTGCTAACAGCAGAATCAATCAGAAGTCAGATTCTGGCTGCATTTTGAAAAGTGCAGCTGAGTAGTCGACTGATGGGTCAGGTTCAGAGTGTGAGACTAAGAGGATTAATCAGAGATTTTTGGCTAAAGCAACTGCAAGATTGGACCACTGTTTTCTAAAATTGGGTGAGTACTATGTCAACCCTAAAGAGGATTAATTCAAATCATTTGTATAATAGTAGAGGTATGCTATGAACATAATATTAATTGAAATAAATGGAATACAGAAGGCTAAATATCTCATAGTTTCTCTTACATCAAAAACCCAACAGGGGCTGGGGAGATAGCTCTGAGGCACAAGTGCCTGCTGGGCAAGTGCAAGGTCGTGAGTTCAAACCCTGGTCCCACACACACAAAAAAAAAAAAAAAAAAACATATAAATAATTTTAAAAGTGAGATAGAAGAGAGGAAACAGGGAGGCAGCCCATGGACATGGGTGGGAGACTCAGAAATAGAGGGAGAGAGAAGGGTACGGTAAGGAAAACGATGAGGATTTGATGTGTGTCACTGTTAGGATAACAAGCACATATGTATGCAGAAGAGAAATTAAAAATACATACATAAAACAGGATGAGAAAAGTAGGAAGAAGGCAGGAGCCAGTTTTAGATATATCACGTGTGAGCTGTCTACTAGACATCCAGGTACAATGTCACGTGGACACTTGGCTGTCAAAAGATTGACTACTTACATCTTTTCCAATAAGATCTCTCTGGTTCTCAATGACGCCCCACGGAGCAATTCCAACTGTCCAGATTTTTCTCAAAGACTTAGAGGAGTGGGCTTTCAGAGCGTCCCCAACATGCTTGGAAACTCCTATAAACAACCAGTACACGAGTTAAATTGTAACTCATGCCAGTCATGCAAAACAGTGAATTGGAAAGAAACTTACAGACAAGCGCCCGTAAAGGGTTATTCTTCAGGAAAGTTCCTGGCACCGCGGTATCAGTTGCTGATATCTTGGCCGCTGTTTCCTCTTAACACTTCTTTCTCTTAACACTGACCTCTGAACCTGAGTAATCCAGTCTCCCTCTGGATACTTTATGCCTACTCACTCAGTTCTGAGCCTACTCTTCTTAGACCAGAATGTTCTACACATTATCCTTTCTCAGCAAGTCCAGCCCTGACATCAGCAATGTTCTAAGTATTTTCATCTCCAATTTCCAATGTCCCAGCAAAACATCCTTGGTTGATTAAAGCAAACTAATAAAATAACTATATACACCAGTATTTCAGACAGTGTATGAAAAAGAATGCATTACTGCTTGTCTTCTGAGATTAATAACAGCAAGAATTCTAGTAGCCTCTACTTACTGGCACATTGTAAGATGTCAGCATAGAGTAGTTTTATCTATATTTATGCTTAAAGGAGGAACATGTTTTTTGGTCCATCTTCTAAACGAAAATAATGACATAAGGAACTTACCCAAGGTTACAGTTGGATATTTGTAGAAATTAGATAGCAATCTAAGTAATCAGACATTTTTTTAATAGACTAATTTTAGGGAAGTTTTAGGTTGAGCAGAAGGTGCAGAGGATTCTCACTACACTCCACACAAAAACAGCACCATCTCCCACCAGAATTCCTGTTATGTAAGGAGTGAATCTAGACTGACCCCCCCATGACCACTCAGACTTGAGCTTACATGACGGTCCTACTTAGTAGCATGTATTCTGTGTCCTGACAACAGTATAGTAACATGCGCCCACCCTTGCAGCGTCACTATGCGCCTACCACTGCAGTGTCACCAAACTATCTCAGTACCCTTGAAAGCCCTTTAGACATTGCCTATGCATCCATCCTCCCCTGTTAATTCCTGACAACCACCGCTCTCCACTGTTTCCATAGTTGCCTTTTCAGACTGTCATATAGTTAGGATCATATAGTATATAGCCTTTTGACTTTGACCTAAGCTGACCTTTAGTTTGAACACTGCATTGCAAGACACATTCTTCCTATTCTAGTAATGACTGTGCATGTACCATTAGCTCAGAAAAAAAAATGATGCTGCCATGCTTTGAATGGGTCCCCTTCAAAATCCATGCAGGAAGTATCTAATTCCCAGCACTACAGGGTTTGGAAGTGGGGCCTTCAAGCCTCAGAAATGGACTGATGAGGGCTGGGGAGATAGTTCAGTAGAATAAGCAGAAGGGAAGGAAGGAAGGAAGGAAGGAAGGAAGGAAGGAAGGAAGGAAGGAGGGAGGGAGGGAGGGATGCATCTGTCAAAAGAGCTTCTGAGAGTATATTTGCTCTCTCTTGCCTTCCAACATCTACCATGTGAGGACACGGCCAGAAAGTACACATCAGAATCAAAAGCCCCGATCTTGGACTTCCCAGCCTAGTCTCAAGCTTTCTGTTATAGCAACAAACAGAAAAAGACACATGCACCATGCACATGCCTGATGCAGAGAGCTACATCCTTCTCTGTCTGGCACCCTCTCCTCCAGCTCATCGTCTAAACCTTGTCCAGAGTCATCACTAGCATCCAGGTTATAACTCCAGGAGCCGATCACTATCACCTGTGGGGTCATGCACCCCAATAGATTATAATTCTTAAGTTAATTTTTAAACCAGATTAATGGTTGGTGAGCTAGCCTTGTTGCTGTTACTGCTGCTGTTGTGGTAACTGATCCTCCTCCGGGATCATACTACTGGCTCCCCGCTGGGAACATGTGCAAACCTCCTTCTGCTCCACCACTCCCTCCGCATTCTCTTTATTCAGAACCCTTTGAGAGTCTCCTGCCATACGGAGAACCACAGCAGCTCATCACCCAGTGGTGCCCAATCTGGCCCCCGGCTTCCTTGCAGTCTGGTCCCTGACACTTGGCCACACCAAGGGCAGTGGCCTTCCTGGTCTTTCCACGCATGCCTCACTCTCCAGATGAATGTCTCACAAGAAGCTGCCACCTCTGTCCTGCTCAAGACCAATGCCAACCGCTGCATCATTCACCCAGAAGGTGAACTCAATGAACCAGGAGTTCAAACTATAATTTATCTCCCTGACCCTAGTATGTCCCAAACACCTTGTACCACCGTCATGGCCTAGTCATCAATTTCTACCTAGCTATTTGCCCTCTGTCCACTTGTCCCTGGCCACCCTGGTCTCTTATCTACAGCCTGTGTTACTCACCTTCCCTCCAAGCACCTATTTGAAATGATTCACAGACGGCAGATTCTGAAGGCTGCTGGCATTTGATGCAATCATCACGCCCAGTTATGTCCAATTAATAGTTCAGAAGCATCTCAAGAGAAGGCAGGAGCTCCTAAGCAGAGTCTCTCAACTCTATATGGGCACAAGGACCTTCTAGGGGTGTCATTCAAATGCAAGCGCTAACCCTACAGGTGTGGCTTGGGCCTGAGATCATTGCTCCTGGTTCAGGGCCCTCTCCCCAGACCATCAGGCCCTGGAGGAGCCGTGGTTGAAGTGTGCAAGCCAAGGGCACACTTGGGGAGCTCCAAGCGCTCCTCCTCATTTCCTACTCATTTTGTTCAGACCAACTACTTTAATTGCCTGCACATTCCTGCATCAGTTTCCCTTAAAGTTAGCTGTTCCTAGGCCGCAGTTTCTTTTTTTAAGCCCTAAGTAAAATGAGGCATGCAGCGCAGTTAGTTATTCAAAGAGAAAGTTTTGTCCAAGTCTATTTCGTTTCTTAGCTCGGCAACATCTCCCCACCTCATCCCTTTTCTACTGCAAATGAGGTAAGTACTGTGCAGTGGTCTCAGGACTGTCATCTCAGCGTGTTCCATGAACATGTGACGGTCAGTATCTGTAAAATGTGGAAGATGAACTACAATGCTACCTAGCAGTAACAGACTGACTCCCTTGGTTTCAGTTGGGTTTGTTTTAGGGTTGTGTGGATTTTTATTTTGTTTTTTTGCTGTCTTCCTTCACTTCTTTTCAACCAGAACTGGCATCTAGCACTGATCCTAATGGAGGGGGGAATTCAGCCAGAGACACTAGCCGGGATCTCCCACACCAGGAAAGGAAACGGTGAAGAGAAAACAGAAAGCCGCGGACCAGCAACAGATCGCACAGAGAGGAGCGCATGTGCAGCCCCTTAGCCCAAGGCCTAGCTGCACGTCACGCACACCGCAGAGGCTGTCCTTCCACAGCCTCAAATTCACCTCACGAAGAGTATGTGCAGGTGTTCGTTTGAAAAGCCCCTCGGGCAAACAGGTCACTGTACACAGTTCACAGACACAAAGGAGTGAGATGCTTATACGCTGCATTTCAAGGACTAGAAACAGGTCGGTGACAGAGGCAGCGAGTGAATGGAGAATCATGTCCTTAAAGATTAGTAATTGTCTACTCAGACCCGATGCATCAGTGTAGTATCGTGTGTGTCACTCGTGCCCCACATCTGAGACCTTGACGAAGATGGCATGAGTTTACCCCGTGTCCACACCCACATGCCCTGCACACGTCCGTGGGCTTGAGACCCCTGGTAACCTCCCCCTAGTCCTGACAAAAGACTGTTTCCCAGGTGGTCTCCATTGGGTTTTAAGGGCCAGATGATGATGACGGTGAAAAGATAAGAGAAATCAATCAGTTCACTGCCTACGACAGAAACCAACAGAAAAACTGTCCCACCCTCTTTAACACGTGTTGCTTCAAGACTCCAGGTGGCTGGTAGTGCCACTGTGTTGTCCCCAACCAATCCAGAAGCAGCAGGTGCCTCTGTGGGCCTTTCTGTCCCTCTTCCATTCTCCTGCACACACCCTCTCTGCGGCTGATGGGGGCTCAGTGTGAGCCATAGGCTTTCTTTCCCCAAAAGTTTGCAACCCAGTGGTCCTCACCTCTTTGCTCTAGCAGACATGCTTCCCACCACTTCCCAGCCCTGCCGCTAGTTGTTACGAAATTTGACAAGGGACCAAGCCCTTTCCTGGCTGGCACCTACCTGCAGGGACACCATAAACCCTTCCATTTCAGAGGTCACTTGCTCTCAGGTGTTTTGGTTTAATAGTCTAAAACTTGGACAGACTGTGCCAAAGTTTACTTGCAGTGATATTAAAATGAGCTATTTTAGCAATGATGAAAACATATTCTAGGGGCTGGAGATATAGCTCAGTGGCATAAGCACCTGCCTGACCAATGCAAGTTCCCAAGTTCAATCCCTATTACCCCAAACACACACACACACACACACACACACACACACACACACACACACACTGGAAAGGTCTGTGATTCTTCTGACTAGATACTAGTCACTAGATGCGATTTTTGTCCTTCCTTCTGACACCACTGTTTTTTCTGGGAGTGCAGCAGAGGAGGGATTTGATGCTGTACTGCCTAATTCACAGAAGACAGTGATGGGGCCTGGCAGGATGGTACAGTGGTCTAAAGCGCCTGCTTAGGAAAGCTTAGGCAGCTGCAGGGGCTGCGGTTCGATCCCCGGCACCACATGCTAGGCCAGCCCTGCCCTCAGGGCAGGTTGAGCCAGCCATAAAAATAAATAAACAAACAAAAGTTCTGAAAGAAGAAAAAAATAAAATAACTCTTAAAAAAAAAAAAAGACAGTGAGAAGGGAAGAAGGAAGGGAGGGAACTAGGCAAGGAAACAGAGAGGAAAGGAGGAAGGGGCAGGGATGGCGAGGGAGGAGGGAGAGAGGGGAGAGGCGGGCAGATGCTCTTTACCCGTGTTGATGCCTTCCGTGAGTATCCACGCTCCTGTCGTCTCTGCAGCTTTGACCAAACCCTGGCTGAAGACCTGTTTCAGCTTGGAGGGCATCTTAAAGTTCTGGATGCCACCATGGACAGAGATCACCAGCTTGGGCAACTCCATCTTCCACTCTTCCAGCATCAAATGTAACAGATGATCCAACCGGGTGTCATAAGAAGTGCGAATGTACTGGAAGACACAAACGCAAACAGAGCCCTCTGAAAAACACAGGCCCGGCGTAGCTGCCACGACCCCACCGCAGGGCAGCTGAAAAGGCTCAGACGGGAAAGGAAGTGTACCGCAGCTCTCTGAAAGTTCATCTCCAAATAACAGAAACATTTTGCTTTTCAAAGACCCCATACACCTTCAAGCTTCTTCTGGGAATTATAAATCGCTGAGGGAAGGTTTCCTCTGGCAAGAGGCTTGGCTCCCAGTGTCTGACAGAAGGCCCGATGTGGAGCAGAAATACTTCAAACGGCCGCCCCAGAGCACTGCACCAACAAACTGGTTAAGAAGCCATAAGTACGTGAGATGTGATTTTTCATAAATGCTGCTACAGCTTTTAGCTCACTTGGCCTTTCACATATCTGCATCATTACATTTGATTTACCTTGTAACCACTTCCTTTATATATTATTACCTCCCTGAAATTATTATTTTTCTTTTTTTTAATATATGTAGTACAAGGTCTACAGGGTTTTACTACATAGATCAAATTTGTTGTGATTCTCCTGTTTTCAGCCTCCCAAGCGCTGGGATTATAGGAGTGCACCACCAACACCCAGTCTCAATCACTGTTTCAGTGTACCCCGGGGGTGGGGCCAGCACAGGAGGCCAGGGATCAAACCCCTGGCCCCCGCATCTGCCTAAACAGGTACTTTAATCCACTGAGCTATCTGGCCAGCGCCTACCTCTCTGAAATTATTTCCTCTTCCCAAACAAATACTTTTCAGTCAGATGTGGTGGCACATTCCTGTAATCCCAGCAGTTGGGAGGCAGAGGCTGGAGGACTTGCCACAAGTTTGAGGGCACCCTGGGTAAGGCCAGCCTGAACTACATAGTGAGTCTCTGTCTCAAAAAGAAAAGAAAGAAAGAAACTTCACAGAACAGTTGTTTTTTAATATTCAGTGCAAGCAAAGAAAAGATGAGGGAAAGGGGCTGAAAATGACCCAAGTTTAAAAAAAAAAAAAAAAAGGAAGAAAGAAAGAAAGAAAAAAGTGGGGCCTGGTGGGATGGCTCAGCGTTCTAAAGCTCCTGCTTGGGAAAGCTTGGGCGGCTTCAGTGACCACAGTTCGATCCCTGGCACCACATGCTGCGCCAGCCCTGCCCTCAGGGCGGGCTGAGCTGGCCATAAAAATTGAGTGAATAAACAAACAAAGGTTCTGAAACAAGGAGGAAAAAAAAAAGAATTCTTAAAAAAAAGAAAAAAGAAAACGAATGAAGTACTATGCGTGTTATGGACCTGCCAAAAGGAAGCGAATTAATCTGGACAGCCAATATTAAAAAAAAAAAAGTGTACAGATAAGGATCTAGCATCCTAAGAAGCAAAGAACAATAAACAAAGCTTAGGGTGGGTTGTCATCTGCTACTTAGGGATTTCAGAAAACTAGGATTTAAAAAGGTGTAAACAGCTGATCCTGATTGATGTCTCCACCCTCACTGGAGACACTGGTGATTATCCCCTCTCCTCCCTATAAATCTTCTATTGTGTGACCTAAACAAAAAGGAGATGCTTCTAGAGTTCTGGGCTCACTTGGAGAGAGACAGATCTCAGTGAGTCCTCTGAGCTACCTTCATCGGGTCTTCTTGAACATTACAACAACAACAAAAAAAAGTGAAACAAGGATGACAGAGAGCTAAACCAGCAGGCCAGGCAGTGCTCAAATGATTTTGCATTTTGCCTAGGGCCCTAGGGAGTGACTGACTTCTTTCCTGTGACTGCGGCCACTATGAGGGACTCAAACCCTGTAATAGTGAGATAAGTCCGCCTTCCGCAGATATGTGCTTATCAACAAGAATAAGAAAGACGAAAGACAGAATAGAAAGTGTTGAGTTACAAACCATGCTAAACATTAACAGAAGAGGTGATCGATCTCCAGACCTGCGATAGAAGGTATCACACCATGCTCCAAAGGATAGCAGCTTTAAAAACCCGCCACTCATTATCTGGCTCTTAAGACGTCCCTTATTTCATAATGAAAATATTAGAATTTTGAATATAGGGGGCATCCAGCTGTCCTATGTGAGTGTCAAGACAAATCTAAAGATGATAATGGCCGGGCTTGGTGGCGCATGCCTGTAATCCCAGCACTCAGGAGGCTGAGGCAGGAGGATCAGTGTGAGTTCGAGACCAGCCTGGGCTACAAAAGTGAGCTCAAGTCCAGCCTCAACTGTATAGCGAGACCCTGTCTCAAAAAGACCAAAAAAAAAAAAAAAAATTAAAAATTAAAAAAAAATAAAGATGATCACGATTTGGTGTCCACATGCAGACACTCGGATCTGTGCACACTGAAATAGCGGGAACAAGTATAAGTGGACCTTTGCATTTGTCGCAGATCATAAATTGGGGCAAAGGACTCTGTCTGGTGTGGTTCACCTTTCTCTGACCCAGCTGTTCCTCTAGGGATCGGTTCCTTCAACGCTAAATCCCTTTGGCCCTAGAAGATATTGCTCTTTAAGATTTGGAGGTAAATACCCTGAGAAACAAGAGATTTGGGGATAAACAACCCAAGAAACTAAATATTGGTGCTAGTCTTTCTCCCAAAGGCCAGCTGAAGTGACACTAGGTTAATGACTTACTTTCACCAGTCATCTACCTTCTCTATAATTAATTCCCTTGCAGACCAAAACCAACTGGCAGACAGAGATTAACCTGAGAAATCTGTGGAATGAGGTGGGCGGGGCCCTTGGAAGGGTGCTCAGCCCAGAGAAACGAATAACCCGCAACTTTCTCAACGTTCCCTGCAGAGTGGGAAGCCTTGGGTGAAATCCAGGCTTTGGCGGCTTCTCCTCTTCCCAGAAGTCCAGGCACATGCTCTGAGATCTGAGGGCTCAGCGCCGAGCACAGAGCTGTGAACCCTCAGGGCTGTCCAGTCACGCAGCACCCAGCTTTTCCACGTGGCTTCCCTTGTGACCTTAGCACAAGTTCCTCACTGCCCTTCCCTTGCAGGGCTTAGCTTAGCTGGTCCTACTGTGAGGTGGTCTTCTTGTCACTCAGGTCATCGTCATTCTCTGGAAGAACCTGTCCCCTATTCTCATAGCACCCTCCCCTCTGTGACCTTCACTTGACAGCCAGCCCTGGGACAGGGCAAGTATAGGCACCCCATAATATGTGCTGGAGCAAAAACAGTGTCAGTGAGGGTAGTGACAAAGGAACATAAAAGCAAGAAGAGTCAAACTCAAAGGAAAAAGTACGTAGGGTCCTGTAAAGATCGGCTTCCCACACAGAGTGGAAAGGACTTCGATACACAAAGTTAAAAGCACTGGGACTAACACCTAAAAACACCCGTTGCTGTAGAACTGTGTCAGGGGTACTGGGACTGCACTAGGAGAGACTTATTTCAAATCTGGAGAACTGACACACCCTAGGAGCAGCTGATTCGGAGCCTTCTGGAGGAGGAACCCATCTGCCCTGACAAGCAGCAGGTGACACAGCAAGGGATGGCTGACCCGCCCATCCTCATGTGCTGAGGTGGGGACAGGAGCGCTCCTGCAGACCCAGGTGTCAGCAGTTTGCCTGAGAGCTTGTGGCACTGGTGGGAGGTGGTGGAGCTTGAGGGAGGGGGTGGCATAGAGGAAGAAAGCTGGGTCATCAGGGCTGTGTCCTTGAAGAGCACACTGAGACCTGGACCCTTCCATTCGCCTTTTGCTTCCCTGCCATGGTAAAGTGAACGGATTTCCTCTATCACATGGTCCTGCTGTGACGTTCTGTGCCGCAACAAACCCAAAAGAACAATGCCAAGCAGCCAGGACTGAGACCTCCCAAATCATTTTGTAACTATTTATTTATTTATTTATTTATTTATTTATTTATTTATTTATTTATTTATTTATTTATTTATGTTATGGCTGGCTCAGCCTGCCCTGAGTGGGGCTGGTGCAGCATGTGGTGCCAGGGATTGAACCGTGGTCCCTGTAGTTGCCTAAGCTTGCTTTAGGCCACTGAGCCACCTCGCTGGCCCCAAAGACTATAGACAGATATTTTATTTATTTTATTTTATTTTTTGGCGGGACCAATGTTCAAACTCATGACCTTGTACTTACCAGGCAGGCACTTGTGCCACAGAGCTATCTCCCCAGCCCCAGAGGTCCCAAATCATAAGCCAAACTAAACCTTGCCTTTTTTCCCCTCCTTTTAAATTGATTGACTGTGGTATTTTGTCACAGTGGAACAAAGAGGAGTAAGTCACTACGTAAATCACAGGCAAAATTGCCCTACTAGGAACAGGAGAAAAGGTAGCTGGGAAAGCCCAACTACTAGCACTCAGAGGGTGCATATCCTTCCTGACAGGTCCTTAGAAAGACTCAGGAGAGATAAACAGAGACAAGCTATGGGCAAGTGCTATGGTTAATCTTCAGCTAAGGTCTAGATTATGGTTTGGATCTTAAAGGTACCCCCAAAGGCCCAGGTTAAGACCTTGGCTCCCATCCCTGACACTGTGGGGAGGCTTTGGTCACCAGGGTTGTGCTCGCAGATGAGGTGATGGGATGCCCTCTCTCCTTTTTCACACCAGGCTGTGAAGTGAAAGCTTTGCTGCTCTGTGTGCTCCCTGCCAGTGCCCTGCCTTCTGGTAGATCTGAAGCAACAGGAACAAACCTGGACTGAAACACTAAACCACAAGGCAAAGCAGACCTCTCCCCAGATATTCGCTACAGTAATGGCAAGCTGACCTGCACAATCTGTTCTGGAGGAGCAACAGTGCTACCCTCCTTCAGGACCAGACACCCTTTAGCAAGCTGCCTCAGAAACCAGAGGGCAGAGAAGCTTGCTGAAGAAAAGAAACCAGTCCAGGAAGTGCCAGACCCATCGCACCTGGGAAAGGTGTGATGCCTACCAGACCCAGCGGAAGAGCAGATCAGGCCAGTTCTGACAAGAAGATCACTCCTGTGGGTCTTTTCTACAATAAAGCAATGTCATCTGATTCTCCATACTTGGAGATACCACTCGGGTTATCGTCTCTCCAAAACCAGTCAAGCAATGTGGATTGTTAGCAAACCTTGGAGTGGTAAATGTGCTCTCCATCTTGGAAATTAATCGTGCCAAAGGTGTCTGTGGGGCTTCTCACTGTGTGCTTCTCAACAGACCACTGCTCACTTCTGTCATCTTCGGCAGTCGAGCTGGTCCAGGCGTAATCCAGCCCATGGTGGTCTTGAACCAACCGGCCACAGCAGCACCTAATTCCAAGAAAATCAGAATACAAAGAGAACCGATGTTTCTACGTCTTCTTAGAGTAAAGTATCAATGCCATAATTCTGGAAACTTCACATTGGGGCCAGTATGGTGGCACATACTTATACTCCCAGCCACTTGGGGAGACTGAGGAAAGAGGATCACAAGTTTGAAGCCAGGCTGGGCAAAATAAAAATTACAAGGGCTAGGAATGTGGTGAGTTGGTCTTTGCCTGCCATGTGTGAGGCCCTGGCTCCATCTCAGTGATGAAAAAGGAAGTTTCACAGTAAGACTTATATTAGACTTAACCCTGGATTATCCTCTAAATTTAGAAATGTTCTACCTGTTTTTTCCCTGGGCTGGACTGAAAAATTATTTCTAGTATGTTTTAAAAAATACTACAAGTAGGGCCAACAAGATGGTTCAGTGGTCTACAGTGCCTGCTTAGGTAAGCTTAGGCAACTACAGGGACCACAGTTTGATCCTCAGCACCACATGCTACACCAGCCCCACCCCCAGGGCAGGCCAAGATGGCCATAACATGAAAAAATTAAAAATAAAATAATTTTTAAAAAATACTACAAGTCTACTGTATGTGCATGACCAGAGAAGCATTATTCATAATCACCATGCATTGAAGAAATCCAAAATCCACCTAGGGATTTTTGGAGAAATAAAATGTGGTCCATACACACAACAGCACGTGATCAGAAAAGAAGGAAATTCATGCATGTGACAGTGCAGAGGAACTGAGCGCAGTGAGGCAGTCACAGAAACGACACTGCACCACTCCACTTCCATGAGGTATCTGAAGCAATCAGATTCTAGGGCTAGGGAAATAGCTCAGTGGCCTAAGCCCCTGCTGAGGCAAGCACAGGGATCTGGGTTTGATCCCAGCACCACATGCCATACTGGCCCTGCTCCCTGGTGCACTGAGCTGTCCCCCGAGACTAGGCATGGTGGCACATGCCTGCAATCCCAGCAATGGGGAGGCTGAAAACAGTAAGATCACTAGAGTCTGAGCTGCACAGTGAGACCCTTACCAGATACATAAAAAAAGAAAAAAGATAAAAGAAATAATGTTAATCAATGTGAAATAAGACGTAGCAATCAAGATAAATGCAAATAAAATCATTCTTAGAAAAAAGCCACAAGCCCAGTGTGGTGCCTACATATACTCCCAGCACTTAGGAAGCAGGGGCAAGAGATCCTTGCAAGTTGAAGACCATCCTGGGCTACAAAGTGAACTCAAGGCCAGCTTGGACTACATAGAGAGACCGTATCTCAAAAAAATCAATCAATAAATAAAAAAGCCATGAAAGAGACCTAACTGTAAACATAAATAATAAATTAATAGCCAGGCGTGGTGGCACACGCCTGTAATCCCAGCACTTGGGAAGCTGAGGCAGGATTGGTGTGAGTTTGAGACCAACCTGGGCTACAAAAGTGAGCTCAAGGCCAGCCTGAACTGCATAGTGAGACCCTGTCTCAAAAAGACAAAATAATAATAATAATAATAATAATAATAATAATAATAAATTAATATATAATATAACTTTAGAGGAGTTGAGCAAATATTCTATTAAGCAGTTTTTAAAAATACCCAATAAATAGCCATAATTCTACAATGTAACAAAATTAACCAAATTGTATTAATCTTTTAGAAAACTAAACTTATAAAAATTACAGAAAGCATAGTAATTATCATTTCAAAAAGAATGATGGACATATCCTTCATAAATCAGAAAAATTTCTATAAAAAAGTTTGACTATATTAAGTTTTGTAAGTTTCACAATGAAAAATCATATGTCTGCTTACCTACCACCAACAAAGAAATCACCCAGCTAACTCTTTCTTTCTCTTTTTTTTTTTTTTCTTTGCAGAACCAGGGATCGAAGTCAGGACCTTGCATTCTCCAGGCAGGCACTTGTGCCTCTGAGCTATCTCCCTGGCCTATCTAACTCTTTCATGAAATGATTCTAGCATGATAGGACTCAAGCTAAAAGAAAAGCAGATAATAAATTAAACAAAAAGGTTTCCTTTACTGGAATTGGTAACTGAGGCAGTCTTGGAAATCTGGTCTCACTCTTTGGTCACATCCAGACTGTGTTTTAGATTTTCTGATTGGAAGAGTTTGTCTAGTCAGTTGACTCCTGTGGGGCTTTCCAGTTGAGGGTTGGGATGGGTTTGGGCGTGAATTCGGATACTGAAGAGATAGGATTTTTTCTATTCTATTTTTTCCCCCGGAACCAGGGATCCAACTCAAGACCTTGCACTTGCCATGAAGGCACTCGTGCTCCTGAGCTCCTCCCCGGCCCAACTGAGGCAATCTTAACACACAATAAATGTTATTACTTTTTTTTTTTTTTTTTTTTTTTAGTGCTGAGGACTGAACAAAGAGCTTTGCACTGAACTATGGCCCTACCCTTTTTTTCATTTTGCGATGGGCTCTTAGTCACTAAATTGCCCAGGCTGGTCTTCAACTTGTCATCCTCCTGCCTCAGCCTCCCAAAGTACTGGGATTTACAGGCATGCTCCAACATATCAGTTCACATCTTCTTACTCTCACTGAATAGAGCAAAATATCTTGGCAGTGTCAAAGGCTGATAAAGTGAGAATGATTCAGGCAGAGGAACACATGTATAACCCATGCACTTGGAAGGCTGAACCAGGAGGATCAAAGGTTCAAGGCCAGCATGGGCTACACAATTAGATCCTTAAAAAAAAAAAAAAAAAGTGAGTAAACCCAGAATACTGATATACTTCCTCTGAAGACACAAAATTGTCAGTAATATATTTTAAAAGTATATGGCAAAGCGAAATGTTATACATTAAGACTTCAATATTTCTCTCAATCATTGGTAAGATAGAGATACTATCAGTAGGGCTATAGAATAAATTCTACTGTATCTGCCAAACCATACCCCTGAAAAGGGAACATTACATGAATAATCACTGAAATTAAGTAAGAAAATATTAAAACTCCCATTTTATCACTATATATAAAAGTGAGCAACATATTCAACTTTGACTAATAGAGACAGAATGGAGCCCCATCATTTCGAGAAGAAACGCAAGATCACTCATCTCTCATGACATATAATTAACTATTAGGCTGAGGGACAGATTGAACTTGTTTCAATCCAAACAGTCTTCACAAGTGGGCAGGAAACTGGGGAAAACGAAACAGAGCTGCAACGCATGGGAAGGTAAGAAAACAGAACCAACATCAAACTTGCTTCTCTTGTAAACACTCCACAGGTCACAAAGTAAAATGAAAACCATAATTTGTAGAATTATGTTTCCTATCTCCTTTCTCAGTTTTTGCTTTGTCTTTATCCTCTGTTTTATTGAGATTGGGTCTCACTATGCAGCTCAGTCGGCCTCAAACACTTGAGCTCAAACAATCCTTCTGCTTTAGCCTCCTGGTAGCTGGGTCTACAGACACAAGCCACACTCAACTCTGTGTCTTTTAAATAGTAGTATATTCGGGCCAGGGAGATAGCTCTGTGGCACAAGTGCCTGCCTGGCAAGTGCAAGGTCATGAGTTTGAACCCCAGTCCTGCCAATAAGTAAATAAATAGTAGTATATTATAGGATAGCAGTTAACAGCTATTGCTAAATAAATATTCTAATATCATTCATTAATCTATTCCATTCATAGCTCTTTATTTTGTTTCTATATTATATATAATGGTATATTTGTATAATTTTTAAAAACGCATGCATACAATACACACAGTGAAATATATATCCCAAGAAGCTTAATGTTACGGTACATAGTAAAATAAAGGAAGGTAGCAGTCACGATGGTGCACACCAAACGTATCACCACTCTGGGAAGCTGAGGCAAGAGGACCACAGATCCAAGCCCAGCCAGGCAGTTTGGAATTGAATGAGAACCTGTCTCAACATAAAAAGTAAAAAACAGCTTGGGATGCAGCTCACTATGAAGGCTCTGGGTTCAATCCTTAGGATGGCCACAAAAAAGAAAAAAAATTATAGAACATTCCATCATAGCAAAACATGCATCTTTGACCATGCATCCCAATATATAGTATGTATTTAAATGGTCTATTACTGCCAACCCACATTTAAATATTAGTCAAGATACAGGCCAGGCATGGTAGTGCATGCCTGTAATCCCAGCACTTGGGAGGCTGAGGCAGGAGGATCAATGTGAGTTCAAGACCAGCCTGGGCTATAAAAGTGAGCTCAAGGCCAGCCTGAATTGCATAGTGAGACCCTGTCTCAAAAAGACAAAAAAAAAAAGAAAAAAAAATATATATGTTACAAGTTGCAATCAAAATTTATAGGGAATATTTAAATGTTCAAACATTTTTTTCTGTATTTTAGGGAAGGGTCTACAGGGGGTTCAGGGTCTCATTACTAAATCAGACTAGTAGTGATCTGCCTGTTTACAGCCTCCCAAATACTGGGATTACAGGCACGTGCCACCATGCCCAGTTTCAATCACGTCTCAGGTGCCTCAGGATATTCCTCTCAAAATAATGCCCTTCATTTCAATCACACTTATCCTGCCATTCTTTGTTTTATTAGTACATGTCTGAAATACACAATAATCCCGGGGAGCTGACACATATATATGTTGCATGGTAACCATTTCCCTTTCATTGTCCTGGTCATGGTGAAGCAGTATGGGGAGACCTCTTTCAGTAGCATCTTCATGAGTTGTGATAGCAATTCACAGGGCTGTTTGGTGGAAAGCCAGACTCCTAAATATCACTGAGTGACCTTTGGCTCTTCTCAAGGTCAAAGTGGCCACGAGGGGTACACATTTTGAATTGATTTAGGACACCAAGACAGCCAAGACAGTGCCACTGAAGACACACAAGAGGCCTTGCTGAGCTACCTCAGAAAATGTGGACGACCATGGGGTAGCTGTGTCTAGATCGAGGGGGAGGATTCTGAGGGTGTTAACAGCATTGTGTATTTTATTGTAATAAATGTGCTTAATTTAAAGTCACTGCTTTAGTCACATCTCAGCTGTACCATCCCTATCAGTCTGAGACAGGAGGATCACTAGGACAAGCTGTGTAGTGAGACCCTATCTCAAATAAATAAGAGCTTTTTAAAAAAATCTTTGAAGTTTTCAAAGTGTTTCACAAACACCCTGAAACCTTTGCATGGTTCCCCCCATGATGCTCAAAACTGAAAATGCTGATTTTTCTCAAAAAATAAATTTAACTTTACTTGAACTGATTACACAAACTTCAGGATATGATTAGAATAAAAGAATTTTTCTTTCCTTACACTGATTTTAAAAAAAAAAGAAAGGCAAAACCAATCACTAATGCATAACTTAAAAGGTGCATCACTGACAAAAGTTGTTTTCTATAGTAAGCTTCAGTTTGGCACACTATAAGAACATTTTTGCACTTGAGTTTGCTACGTACCTACATTACTACACTTCACTTTTTTTTTTTTTTTTTTGTCTTTTTGAGACAGGGTCTCACTATGCAGTTCAGGTTGGCCTTGAGCTCACTTTTGTAGCCCAGGCTGGTCTCGAACTCACAGCGATCCTCCTGCCTCAGCCTCCCGAGTGCTGGGATTACAGGCGTGCGCCACCACGCCCGGCTTACACTTCACTTTTGAGCCATGTAAAATTTTAAAATATGTTAATAAGTCTTAATTGTGTTTAGATAACTAAAAAACCATAGAACAAATATTATGCTGGATGTACAAGAAACAGCTTCCCCCTGGCATGCCGCGCTGGCCCCACCCCTGGGGTGCACAGAGACAGCAACTGAGACTGGGCATGGCAGTACACGCCTGTAATCCAGCGCTTGGGAGGCTGAAAACAGGAGAATTGCTACTAGTCCAATCTGTGCAGCGAGACCTTGTACACCCCACAGACCCTGTACTAAAAGAGAAGAAGGAGGAGGAGGAAGAGGAAGAAGAGGAGAAGAAGGAAAAGGAGGAGAAGGAGAAGGAGGAAGAGAAGGAGAAGCAGCTTCCTTTTTTCTAAATACAATGTGAGAAAATGAGATGAATAGTAAATGAAACCTTAAGGCTTTCCAAGGGTCTCCGCACACAGCACTCACCATTTAAACCTTCAGTAACTCAAGTTTCCAGTCACATTCAATCATTCTTCCTCAAAAATAACCTCTTCTGGAAAACTTCCCTTGGGTGGGAAACAGCATGCCCCTTACAGTGAGCCCCCACCCAATACAAAGACTCCTTTCCAGGGGATTATAAAGTTATGATGTTAGAAAGAAGCTTGCATAAGTCTTACCTGATTAAATTCTGGCAGACCTGGCAGCCTGGAGCACACCTAAGTTAAAGGAACAAGGTGTCTGTTAATTTACTGATTTGAAAATATAATTAATGAGCCGGGCGTGGTGGCTCACGCCTGTAATCCCAGCACTCGGGAGGCTGAGGCAGGAGGATTGGTGCGAGTTCGAGACCAGCCTGGG
>PVJA010019843.1:10076-37899 GCA_004027025.1 Myocastor coypus
TTTCTTTCCTCTTTTTGATGAGGTTAGCTAGGGGCTTATCAATCTTATTTAATCTTTCGAAGAACCAGCTTTTGGATTTATTAATTCTTTGTATTGTTTTCTTTGTCTCAATTGAATTGATTTCTGCTCTAATCTTTATAATTTCCTCCCGCCTTTGGGCTTTGGATTTCGTTTGTTCTTCCGCTTCTAGTCGGTTTAATTGTTGCATAAGATTGTTTATTTGTTCCCGTTCTATTTTCTTAATGTTTGAGTCCAGAGCTATAAACTTCCCTTTGAGAACTGCTTTCATTGCATCCCACAAATTCCGGTAGTCCAGTTTCCAACTTCTGATTCAGTTCTGCCGCTTCTTTGCTAATTTTTTGTCTGCTTTACCTATCTCCTTCATATAAGGGAGTGTTGAGGTCTCATGTTAAGATTGTGGTATTGGATATGAGATTTTTCATGTTCTTGAAGGTTTGTTTTATATAGCTTGCTGCTCCCATGTTGGGTGCATACATATTTATGAGTTACCTCTTCATCATGAATTTTTCCCCTAACCAGTATGTAGTGGCCTTCTTTATTTTGTTTGATCAATCTTGGTTTGAAGTTTAGACTGTCTGCAAACAGGATTGCTACCCCCGCTTTTTTTGAGGTGCTGGAGCATGTAATATTGTTTTCCATCCTTTAACTTTAAGCCCATGAGTTTCCTTATGAGTTAAGTGTGTTTCTTGTATATAGCATATTGTTGGGCTCTGTTTCCTTATCCACTCTGAAAGTCTACTTCTTTTGATTGGAGAATTGAGTCCATTTACATTGATGGTTATAACTGAAATGCATTGACTTATGGTTGACATGACTCTTATTCGCTACTGTTTACCACTTTTTCCTCCTATGTTTAGTTGGTTACTCTATTTGGTGGGATCTTTCTGTTCTCATTTGTTGAATTTGGGTCGTTTTAGTCCCTCTCTAAAATATTTGTTAGAATATTCTGTAGTGTTGCCTTTGATGTCATGAAATTCTTTAGTTGTTCCTTGTCATGTAAATATTTCACTTCTCTCTCATACTTGAAGGAGAGTTTTGCCGGGTACAGTAGTCTGGGCTGAAATTTTTTTTTTTTTTTTGTATTTCTAATACATTTACTTTTGACATTCTTTTTGAGGAATACATGGAGAACCGACAATTGGTTATGTTATTTTACATGTTCCTTTGTTCTCATTACATTAAACATATCTGTAAGAAGGGTTTGCTTAGCATCCCCGGAAAAAAAAAAAAAGTGTTCACATTCTTTAGGTCTGACCCATGATAAGGAGGGAAGGATTAGAGAGTCTCAACTACTGACCATATGGAAGTTTTGAATGATATAAATTCAGAGATTCAGACCAGCTGAACCAAAATTAAAATGTACATGTAAAAAATGAGTTAGATAATAGGAGGGAGGACAGAGAGAGCCAGGAGGGCGGAGAGGGTGCCGAGGTGTGAGACTGAGGCTTTCAGACCAGCATGTAGCGTTTCCTATGTAGGGCAAGATGGTCAGAACGGGAGAAGCTGCGGTCACAGTCTGAACACTGGAAGGGTTTGATTCCAGTGTGTTTTCAGAAATGTCTTGTGAGTTCATCAGACCGAGCAAACTTCCATGTGCACCCTTCCCATGTACATTTGTAGGGCTTTTCTCCTGTATGCGTTCTTCTGTGTGCCTTCAGGTGGGAGCTTTTAGTGTATACTTTGTTGCATCCGTCATAGTCGCATCTGTGTATCCTCCGCTTCCTCTGTGTATCTGGGGATTCCACAGGCAAAGGTCTCTTTCCTGGCTGCACTATGACTGAAGGGTGATTCGCTTGCAATAATGCCTGCAGGGGGGGACACCGAGTTCATTAAAGGGGGTGTCATTTCTTCATGATAATAGTCTGTCCTCTGTGGTTCAGTCCCAGGTTCTATTTTAATTTTTTTCTGTAATATGGGCTTCTCATATGATTCAATTACAGGTACTTGCATGCTACTGTCTGAATTCTCCATGTCTTCTGACAAGGAGACCGTGAGCAGCTGCTGGAGGTGGCTGGTGTACATGAAGGGGACGGGTTGCACCACAACTGGCTGGATGACAGGCAGGATGCCGGGATTCCGGATTCCATGCCGTGTGAGGGCAGCTGCCATCACCGGGGGCAGGAGCATGCTGAAGGGCTGGACGCCTGGCAAGGAGGGTGAGTACTTCTTAATCGGTGGGCTAGAAGAAGGCATGCTTAGCCCTGGTGACGATCTCCGGTGCGAGGAGGGTGGGAACTTCAGGGAGGAGGGAGAATTCCCAGCCGAAGGTGGTGAACCGCACTTATTCACCGTGAGGTCCACTGGCTCCATCTGTATTCCGTGTGACAGGCCTTCTGGGGTCTGAAAGAACTTATCAGGCAATGGTGTGGAGTAAATGACCCCATACTTGGTGGACTTCATGGACTCCATGTAATTAGATGGGTAGGACACTGAGACAGGGTCCATGGCCTCTTGCTTGACAGGGACCGGGTCAAACATGAGCAGTCTTTTAGTTAAACCTTCTAGGGTGTTCTGGTATTTTGCCATGGAAACCTAAGGTCATCCGAGACTCCATCCTCGCCCCTCTTCCTTTCCAATCCTACCCTCGGGCCCGGCCCTGGGGGCCTCACCACGGTGTCCCCGGAGGCGCTCTCTGAAACTTGTTTTTATGGAGGACTTGAAACACTCTGCTCCATGCTGTTCTTGACTTCATGGTTTGTGAAGAGAAATCCACTGTTATTCTGATGGGTTTTCCTTTAAATGTGATTTGTTTCTTTTCTCTAGCAGCTTTTAGTATATTATTCTTCATCTGAACTTCTGGTATCTTAACTATTATATGTCTTGGCGTGTTTTTAGTTGGGTTGATGTTATTTGGAGTTCTGTAGGCTTCAGTTAACTGAATGTCCAATTGTTTTCTCATATTTGGGATGTTGTCTGCTATTACTTCTGCCCATATTCTTTTGATATCATTTGTATTGACTCCTTCTTTCTCATTGATTCCTATTAATCTCACGTTGTTCATCTTTGCATCACCTTGCAGATGTTGAATTATTTTTTCCTGCATTCTGGTTGTTTTTAAAAGATCCTGTCTTACTCTTTCACTGTCTGCAACTGTGTCTTCAAAATCTGAGATTCTATCCTCTCTTTCGTTCATATGGCTCTGCCAAGTTGTGATCGAGATTTTATTTTCTTGTATATCTCTTTGAAACTGTTTCATGCAATCTATTTCTTGCCTATATTGCTCCATCAGGGACTGCATCATTTTTCTATTCGCCTCTAATTTTTCATCAATGTCTTCTTTGGTAGTATTGAAGTCTCTCATTATAGTTATCCTTTCTCTCTCTAATTCAGAGATTATTTCTGTTCTGTTCTCCTCTCTACCTTTCTGTAGTTGTTCCCTTACTTGAGATGCTATTGATTTAGACATGTGTTTGTTAACTTCAGATATTATTTCTGCTCTGATTTCCTCTATACATTTCTCCAGTTGTTTTACACTTCATGTATTTCTTTTTTTACTTCAGATGTTATCTCTGATCTCAGTTGCTCTATAAATTTCTGCACTTGTCTGTCTGCCTCAGATGCTACCAACTCAGAGGTTTCATCTGCGTGATTCCCATTTTCTTCCATGGTAGTGTCTCCTGATTTTGATTTGGGTGGGCTCGGGCCCTGAGATTGCATTCTACTCCTTGTTGTTATCATTTTGTATGGAAGTGATCTCTGCACTTTGGTGATGTTATGCTGTTAGCGTCTATGGGCGTTTGGTCTGGAACCCCCAAGTTGGTTCCCCTACAGAAGGTCCTGCCTTCATGTCAGAGCTCATGCTGCTGGCTGCTGTGAAGCCCCATGGGTGTGGTCTGTAGGTGGAGGTGGAGCTCTGGAATTGAGGAGTCCTCGTACTTTCGTGGAGCAGATGGGTTGCCACACGAGATGTATGATGGTTTTGGTACTGGAGCTTGGGCAGGAGGGGTTCAAAAAAAAAAAAAAAAAAAAAAAAGAAGGGAAAGGGGAAGGGGAAGGCGGGCCAAGGGTCCTTACCTGGCGGGCGTGCGGGCCTTGTGGGCTTGGGAGTGGGACAGGAAATGAGGCTGTAAAGGAGCGGCAGAGGGATGGAGGTTCCTTACCTGGCAGGTGCACGGGCCTGGCGGTGCACACTGATTTTTTTTTTTTTTTTAACCACAGTTCTGCATTTGAATAATGGGAAAGCCCACCCTGGGTATAGGTGATGCTACCCTAAAGTCTTGTATTCTGGATAGCATAAGAGGGAAAGGAGACTTGCTTTGCTCCCTCCTGCATGCCACCTTCTTCCTGCTCTGTCATGGATTGTTTTTCCTCTGTAATGTTCCTGTCTTGTGCCACTCTGCCTTGCAGTCAGCAAGCTATGGACTGAAACCTCTACTATCTATGAGCCAAAACACCTTTCCTCCTTTAAATTGTGGATATCAAGTGTGTTGGCTTGGCAATAAGGAAGTAACTAAGATAAGAGCAATGAGGATGTAACTAAGACAAAACTCCCCATCCTGGGATTGTCTTGAACTCAGTCCTTTAGCCTGTCTCCCTGGCTGATGTTTTGCTGTAGCCTCCATAGTCCCAGGCCTATATGGAACTCTAACAGAATAGAAGACTTTCAACAAATTTTGACATCTAGCCTTTTAAAATGGTTAGTCTGAGAGAAAGTTGCACAATTTATTATTCTCAATAGTATATTTTTACTGTGACCCATACTATATAAGTACTAGACTTGTGTGAGCCTTGAAAAAGGGTTGTATAGATTGTGAATTTTATAAAAAGAACAGAATGTTCCCAAACCTAACAGGAAAGTTTTCTGAAAGTATTTACTAGATTTTCAGCATAGCCTCTTGATACCTTCAAGAGGTAAGAGTCTTGCTCCTGCAATGGCCTGTTAGCTTTTTGTTACTATGAGAAAATGCTTGAGTCAGAGTACTTTATAAAAGAAAGAAATTAATTTTGGTTCATGCTTTTAGGGGCTGGAAAACCAAACAACAAGCACTGACTCTGTTGAAGAGACTCTGACTACATCATACTATATGTATGTCTCTGAAGTTTTTCTCTCTCTTTATAAAATTACCAGGATTTAATCATGAAAGGCTTTACCCTAGGAGTCCTCAAAATTGGTTCTGACTATGTCATAAACTAGGTTGTCAAGCAGTATCTGGATGGTAGGTAAGGAACAAGGCTTCATCTGTACTTACATCTACTCCCCATTGCTTAATTACCATTTGAGGTCCAGTTCCTGTCAAATCACTGGCAACAGGAGATTCTCACAGGACTGCAAAGGCTCCTATGAACTCTGCATGTGAGGGAAATAGCTTTTGTGCTTCTTATTGGATGTAATGCCTGATGAGCTCAGGGGGATCTGAGGCAGTGATGCTAATATTGAGAAATAGCTTCAGATGCAGATTAACATTGGTAGAGCAGTTTGGCTTCACAGAGACCATAACAAATAAATTTGTTGCAGACATATAAACACAATGTCAATGAATGACAATTAAGCTGTGCTGGTGGCAGACTTTTCAGCAGCAATTGAATTGATGTATTTCTACTGTACAGTGGTGTCTCATGGCAATCTTTAAGACAGAATCTGGCACTTATTTTTTAGTCCTCATGTGACTAAAAAATATTTACCACTTTCACTCCAGCCTGTGCTATACTGTTCCATACACTTGACTCAGTCATAGTTTTGGTAAGCCAAGAAACTAACCCTTGCCAAAATGAGCAAAAAATCAAAAATTGCTGGAAAGCTTCATTGAAAAGGGGGTAACAATCCCTTCCTCTAGTCCCTGAAAAAATTATCTTCCATGAAATTAGTCCTTTGTACCAAAGAATTTGTTGACTGATGTTCCTCTACCCTAATGAGGTCTTTAATCACTTTCTAAAGTTGTCACCTTCATATTCCATGATAGGATTCTTTCTGTCTTTTTAAAATCATCAACATGGGGCCTGGCAGGATGGGTCAGTGGTCTAAAGCGCCTGCTTGGGAAAGCTTGGGCAGCTGCAGGGACCGCAGTTTGATCCCCGGCACCACATGCTGCACCAGCCCTGCCCTCGGGGCGGGCTGAGCCGGCCATAAAAATGAGTGAATAAACTAACAGGGGTTCTGAAACAAGAAAAAAAATAAATAAAAAATAAAATCATCAACATAAGATTCATGGAACTAATTCCTACATGAGATTATTATGGTTCACATCTAGATCCTTTTCCAGCTCCTTGGTGGGACTTTGAGAAGGTGATTGGATCACGGGGATTGATACTCATTAGTGGAGTAGCCATTAGGTAGTTAAATGTGATGTTGGAAGGTCGAACCTGTTCAGAGGCAACCGGTCTTTGGGGGTGTGGCCTAGAGGCATTATCTCTCTCCTTCTTGCCTTGATCTCTCTCTCTGTGCTGCTTATTGCCATGAAGTGTTTCTCCTCTGTTCATTATCAGAGCTGGGGGACAATGGGCAGACATTTCTATAAGGTGTGAGCTGAAATAAAAACTTTCCCCATTGTTATGGTTGTCAGATATTTTGTCTCAGGGATGAGAGAAATAACTAAGGTTGACAAATCATACCTAAACCATAGCAGATGAATATAAGAATTACATAGACAGGTAAGTGAATATATAGTCTGGTAATTACTAAGGCTTCATTTAGAGGACATTGTGGGAGCTAGGACATAACATATAGGAATCTGTCTCCTTTTGGCAATTTAAATGGTTTGGTATACTTGACAAGGGGAAAAGCTTCTTTTAAACTGGTACAAAACTGCCTGGGGGTTAATTCTGGAGACTATAAGTTGAGACTGTAGTTCACATTTTCATTTATTTTTATTATTAAGCAGCATTTTCCAACTTGTATTGAAAGAGAATATTGAGAATTGGATCAAGATGTAGAAGAGAAAGACAACTGAGGAAGTAAGCCTCAGGGGCCGCAAATGCAGATGGCAACTCTGGCTGAATTGCTTCACAGTGGGACCCTGGGCTAGCAAATGTGAGGCTCTGGGTTCAATACCCAGCACCCTCTATAAAACCAAGCATGTCAAGCTGTTCACAGTTTAGTCTCACCTGTAGGAAGGTATGATGCTCCCTTCAGTGTGATCATTTAAAAAGCTTATCCCTTAAGGGCCATTATTTTAGTTACTTGTTGTTGAGACAAAATATCTGACAACCAAAGCTAAAGAAAGAAATGTTTATTTAGCTCACAATTTGTACAGGTGTCAGCTCATGATTGCTGGCTCCAAGGTAGAATAGCATGGCAGGCAAGCATTGTAGAGGAGAAATAATTCCTAGTGGACAGAAGAGAGCAAAACAAAACCTTAGCAGCCTTTCTCTGTCCCTTTTTACTCTATCTAGGTTACTGGGATTAGGGTGGTGTCAAGCCAATCAATGGACTGATTTAGTAATCACCTGCCCTTAATTGTAGCAGGCTTAATCCCAGTCTTGCATCATGAATCAATTACACTTGACAAATTCAACCACCATCAAAAGAGTTCAGCTTATGACTGCATGAAGTTGTGGGGGGACATCTAAGAGCATGTTATAGCAGCCATCCAATGAAATGTTTGTTCCCTTCATTTCCCTCCCTCCTTCATTTCAAAACACATGGGATTTAGCTAGTGCATGGTCACTTCCATTGAATCAGATGCTTGTCTGATGTTTCTAAGTGAAAAGAAGCATAATCCACTAGGTCTTCTGACTACCTTGCCACTGCTATTTTCCAGGGGTAGTTCACAAGAATTCTAAAGCCCCAACTCAGGGAACTAGCCAGCTGCTATTCCACTGATTAACTGCTTGACAGAATAGGGGAAGGCTGGCCAGGCCAGCCTCAGACTGCTGATCATGGTGGAGCTCAGAAATGATGTCCCTGGATGCCATGAGGCCACCAGAGGAAAGGAAGTAGTTGGGAAACAGGGTATTAATTCTGTCCACATCTTATTTTTGCCTAGGGATGATGGCTGTCCTCATACTTTATAGTGTCACAACTGTTAGAATAGAGTTTCCCATAGGAGGAGTTACATTTTAATTAGCCACAAGGTGCTTCACTTCTGACGTATCAGCCCTTTTCTTTGGGCCTCATCATTTTGGGTTATTTTTTGCCATGTCTGCCACTTGCATGCTCCTTTCATGTGTATCAGAAGGAAACCACCAAGCTGCCTGGAAATCCTATTACCAGACCTCAGGAAATTAATTGTCGAGTTCTCCTCCACAGTTATACATGTGCTGAAAAAGTGGTTCTTTTTCAATAGTGTCTTGTCAAAATAGCAGGCACAGTTTGTTTTTGACATTTACTACGACTGTTAAATAATAGTCTTGCTTCTGTCATAGCTAATGTTGACTTGGAGGCATTTGCAGGGCATTTCTCAACTCTAGCCTTAACATCAGGACCCAGATCTTGAAAGATATTTTTCTTGTTTGTTCAAAGCAAATGAAGATAAGGGTTACAACAGTTGCTTTTCTAAGTTCTATCAAATTTTCAAGTGGGCACGCATCATCTAAAACTTTAGGTTGGGTTGTATGTAAGACATATGCAGACACGACACATGTACACATGTGGAATTCTTGAAGTTTTGCCATCCTATGATTGATGCTAAAGTAAATTAAGATACCCTCAAATATGGCTATTGTGCTCTGGTAAACCTCTAGCAGTTAGGATGTCATACTTGATTACAGACCTCTTTAAAATCGATACGCATTTTTATTGTTTCTGTGTTTGCAGTGGAGTAAGCCCCTGAACACTGCCAAGGTGGCCACATACTCTACATGCCATCTGTCAGGGAGAATCTGGCTCTTCATGCCCAACACTTCCCTGAGTTGCCAGGGCCATTAATTTTCTATTTCTGTGCTTAGGTATCTTATGAGTTCTTCCTTTGGTGCCTTTTAGATAAACATGTAAAGACCCCTCTTCTAAAGAGATTGTTGTCTCTGAAATGTTCACTCTTTATGAGGTAATATAAGAAAGGGCAACAAAAAAACTGGACAGAGCAAGTGGGAACAATAGAAGAATTCTGTCAAATTGCATAGAAGTTGGCATTATTTGGACATAAAGAGACCAATAAATTCATAATTGAAGGGCTGGTGATATAGTTCAGCGGACTAAGCACTTGCCTAGGTAAGCACAGGGGTCAGGGGCAAGGGTTCAATCCCTGCATGCTGTGCTGACCCTGCCCCCAGGCACATTAGCTAGTGAAGGAGACCAGGTCTTAGGGAGATAGAAATTAGGAGGATTCACTATGAGTCTGAGCTGTGTAGTTAGACCCTGCACAAGAAAAAACATTAAAAACATTTAAAAATGCATAGTTATTTTCAAAATAAGTACCTAAAGAATGGCTAATTATGCAAGACTGCTTAGCATTTCCAGAAGAATAGAATAATATGACTCACTAGGATTTCAACAACTAAGGCAACTTGGGTTTAAGCTTTATGAATGAGGCTGCAGATTAGAAAGATAAAATAACACACTTTGACCAGAACTATGCCTCAAAGTTTCATTTTCTCTAATTTAAAAAAAATCTGAAAATGTAAATTGTTCTATCACCACTTGTAATATATTCTCTTTTTATAGTGAGGTTGATGCTTATTTGGGAGACTAGTTTGAAATGGACAGTGTTTCTCCTTTTGAAAGAAATGCAAATTCCTTTAAAATCAAGATATAATTATTCCACGGTGACTGCTATAGGCCACACATCCACTTGGCTTATGTGTAAGACTCCCAGAGAAGAAGGCAGTGCTGGGACAGACCCTATAGTTCACCCAGAACTGTTCACTGCTGTCATTTTGTAAATACAGAATCAAAAGCACACATTGGTTAAGTGCCTGTCCCAAGTCACAGAATCAGCTGGTGATGGAGGCTGACACTTCAGTAGCTTTAATAGGGTATTAGCATTTCAATGTATAAAAGATGGAAATTTAATTTGAAAACTAGGCAATATTTATGGCAATATAGCACATCTGTTGACAAGTGGTAGGAAATGGGCATTCGTGAATTGTGAATGTTTCTACAATAAAGGACAATTATTTATAGAATTAAGTAGTAGTTGGTAAGTAATACTATTATGTGCTTTAAACATTTAAACTCAGTTAAGTGGTAAGTATTGTTATTATCTCAAAAGTAAGAGTAATACTTTATGAAGTCAGTTCCTTGTATGTGAAGAAGCAAGATGAGAGGAGTTACCTGTAACCTACCAAGAGCACATAAGCAGAATATATATAGCAGGGGTTGAGCCAGAGCCCTCGTTCTTCCCAGGATGCACCTCCACTGACTGGTGTCAGCACAGGAACTTGGGGCCATATCGCTTACTCCCACAAAATGTTACATGTGGAAACTAAACATATATGGGGGTCATGTTCTTTCCCCTTTTAAGCAATTTTTAATTGGAGCAAAAAACAGTTTAACTAACACAATTCTTGGCAAAATTTTTTTTTTACTCAGTAAGTTGGATGTTTTAAAAGAAAACATGTAGGGAAAGATTATATACATCGTAATTTTAAATTAAGGTGATATTTCCAAATTAGAGAATTGTGCTACCTAATCTCATAAAGGATATAGGATTTAAAATATACCTTACTACATACATTTTCATTTTTTACTTAAACTTTGACCAGTTAACCATTCCATTTCCTTCATTTTTAGGATTAAAGTGGGCATACAAAAAATCTAAAATTTTGATATATCTGCAAGACAATAACCATGAAAAGGACCTGTCATTTTCTAAATTCCTATTAAGTTAGCATAAAGTACCATAAGCATTATGTGTGAAGTTTGAAGGGATTTTTGCATTTCTAATATTTTGACATTTGTGATCTTAAGACAGGACAGAAAAAATATGATTATGTCTGTTGTCAGATCAGGGACTATAATTAATGGATATAAATGGGAGAGGTCAATTATTTCCTTCTCTTCCCCATTCCCCCATTGCTCTGGAAAGCACAGTCCTAGGTACCGTGCTATATTCCACCTTCTATTCACATATCCTTCTTAATGAGCTTTAAGCTTACATGGAGGGATGACATCAGCTTGATGGTAACTCAGTGCTGACAATGATGTAAGGTGGGGCTTAGGGGGTTGTATTTTACAAATATTAGAATCAAAACAGCTTAATAAAGAAATAAAGTTATTGGATCATGAACTAAAAACTGGAGATTGACCTCACATATGCACAAGACTCACAATTCAGAAACTTCCATCAAGACTTACTTTCTTCTATTCGGTCATCCTGCCTGCTGAGTTGGTGTTAGTCTTGGACAGAGGTAGCACTGTGTCATCAGCTGTGGCCTGGTCTCCTATCTTATTCATATCCAACTTCTCAGAATTCACAGCAAAACCCATCATATTTTATTGGCTCCTGTCAGAGAAAGTGTCCATGGTTGGAAACAATCCCTATGGCTGGTTCTGCGAAGCAGGTTATGATGGCAAAACTGAAGATAAAAGGAAAGGAAAGAAGCAAAGAATAACAAAAGGAACAATGGAGGAAAGAGATGAAAGAGAGAAGAAATAAAAAGTTGAAGAACACAAAAGGCATGAAATGGGAAGTGCAAAAGTAGGAGAAAGGAACAAAATAGAAAAAGAAGTAGATGGCAGATAATGAGGAAGAGACAGAGAGAGAGAGGAGAAAATGAAAAAATAAATACCATTTAGTCCTACTCACAAAAATCCTGCTTTCCTTCTAATAAGCCCTTTAGAGTTTATTCAAATAAAGTGGTTTTCTGTTTTTTGATTTTCTGGATGCAACCTACCATCATTAAACTAGTATGTTGTTATTTCCTTCACACTTTAAGGCTGATACCAGGTAATACATAAATTGTCACTGTCGCACAGATGGCCTATGTACCTCAATAGAATCTAGAGAATCCTGCCAGCCAAACAGGCCATCCAAAGATTAGATATGTAGTGTGAATTAAATAATTTTGGAGGTCAAAACTGGAGGTTCTGAGGCTTTCAGGCAGTTTCCACACTCAGCTCCTCTTCTGCCCAACCCACCTTTCTCACTTGGTGTAATGGCGAAGCCTCTTGGTCCCTAACAAGGTTAAGCATAAACTGGACAGGTCTCCTTTTCAGTAGCAGCTTCCTTTACAAATACTACTTAGGTGCATGGTGCCGAAATGGCATTGAAGAAATTCTCTTGAATCTGAGTAGGGCCAAAATGAAGCAATTTCATTCTCTCATGTGAAATGAACGCCAGAAAAACTGTAAGAAGAAATTTGGGAACCTCTCTAAGAAATCCATCTCAAAGATTTAGTTGCTCTCATCATTGCTGGACACTCACCAAACACTAGATTAGAGAGCTGGAGAAATTATTTTGCTCTTTAAGATGATAGAAACATATTTATTTAGTTTTTGCTGCAGGCCTCAAAGGCAAGCTAGAGACTAGCTTTGGAGAAATATTTTTATGCTGTCACAATTTGTAAAGAAGACTGCTATTTCGGTTTTCAAACTTCTCAGATGTCATAAACTCTTTTCTCTTTTTATAGTTACTGGAATGAAAAAATTCTGAAGCCAAGCAATGTTGGGACATGTTAGGTCACTTTTGGTGAAAGGCAAGGAAAGGCTCTAAGACCTGGGCTTAAAGATCAATAAAAGTAGCACACACATTTATTTACGCATTTAGGGCAGAGGATACAGGGTCGACAGGGTTTTACTACATAGATTGGACTCATAGTGATCCTCCTGTTTTCAGCCTCCCAAAGTCCTGGGATTACGGGCATGCCACCACGTCCAGTATCAGTCACTGTCTCAGTGCACCCCAGGAGCAGGGCAGGCATGGAAAAAAAGGCAAAATTTAATCAAAATTTTAAAAAATAATTAACTAGTTAAATACAAATTGAGGTGAGACAAGTTTCTCCATTTGTATTATTTTATGTAATTTTCACAACCTAGCCATGCTATCATCTCACCTAATCAAAATTAAGGACTTTCCATAAATGTTAAGTATCATTCTCTGCAGAAGCACTTTATCTTACGCCAGGTACTCTTGATTTTGTTCTTGTTAAAAAATAAAGCTTCCAGTGGGTCACAGACCTTGACAACATATAGTGTGTCATGCATGGCTTGGGCTTTTGTAAGGGGAACAACACAAAAATATGGGACACATTTTATAGGATTATTTTATAGTGAAGTAGCCAAAGAATCACATACAAAAAGTACAGGAAATCTGTCCACACACAAAAGACCAAAGAATTCTGCTCAGGGCTGGGTCTCTGGATAATGTCCTGCATGAGTGCAGCTAAAGACTAGCAGCCATACCAGTGCCTCCCACAAGTCCAACTGGATGCCTAGAGCCCACGACAATGTCTCATGCAGGCCTATTTCACAAATCTATGCAGGGAAGCCTCAGCAGCAGCAGGGGCACTAGAAAGTCTATGCCACCAGGATGAAGGATCTGTGCCAACAGGCTGAGGAATCTGCACTAGAGCCAGGAAGCCATGCTCAAAATAAGAACCACAGTTCCCGCAAAAGTACCACAGCCACTCTGGTCTGGAGCCTCTCCAGTGATGAGGAAAGCTCAGTTCCCATCAGGAAAGCCAACATGACCCACTTTCCTAGGAGACTGAGCAGTGTGCCATGTTCCCCTCAAAAGTCAGGAAGTGATGCTCAAGGTGAAGACCAGAGCTCCCCCAAAGCAAACCTCAATGGCAGGGTCCTGAGCTCCTCCTCCAATGAAGACCAAGTTTACCAGGAAAGTCAGCATGATGAGGTCTTACAGGAGAGTAGCCAAAGAGAACCAGTAGCTTCCAACAGCTTCTCCAAACAGCTTCACCAGTTCAGCCTCTAATGCTGCTAGTGGGTCTCCCACACCCAGAACCATGCTAGTTCAGTAAAGCTGGGTGCATTAAGTTGACCACCAGTTGGCAATCTACCAGATTGTGTCACAGAAAGTTAGCTCAGAGTTGACCAAGGTAAAGACCAAATATGATTCTTTTTCTTTTTTTAGCCGAACCAGGTTCGAACTCATGACCTTGCACTTTCTAGGCAGGCACTTGTGTCATGGAACCATCTCCCTGGCCCCCCAAATATGCTTCTTACTTCCCTTACAGAAGATCTCTGTTTCTTTTTTCCATCTTGAGCACAGTATGTGATTAATCTTGCACTTGCTCTAACGAAAGAGCAAGACTGAGCTTTCACCCAAGGCCCGCAATTCTAGTCTAATTCTGTCATTGGATGAACTTTAAGGGATTTGTACAGGTCATTAGTGCAGAGCCTGGGCCTTCAAAATATTTTCATTATAGGTACTTACCATCTCCAAACAGACAATCAGGGGTCCTCATGTGTCTGTAGACATCTACCCCAGAATGCTATAGTTATTGCATTGTGTTGATTGAAGACCTCTCCTCTAGCACTGAGACAGAGTTAAATGGCACCATCCTTTGCTCCAGACAGCTGAGATTACTGGATCAGGCAGGCTGAGACAATACAAATACCTGCTTTACAGAATTGTGGACAGGATACAGAAGAAACCAAGAGAGAAACTCTGGATGCCCAAAGTACTTGATGCTATATATACTTTCCTTATTGGACAAGCTTTTAAAACACATAGTGGGACACTTGGTATATAATAAATGTTAGTAATTTAGAGCTGAATGATCTTGAGAGCTCAGACAAACATCACGTAAGTTTTAAAGTATAAATTGGAGTTTGCAAGACACAGCAGCAGGAAGGAATGGCAAAAAGAGTGTGAAAGCACAAGCCTCGGCTCAAACTCCCTTTTCTAAACTACCCTATTAGGGCATGCTGAGCCATTGATAGATAATTGCTGTGCTACTAAGCTATCTCCCAGGCCCTCTGATTGAGCCACTGAGACTAGGTGTGGTGGCACATGCCTGAAATTCCAGGGCTTGTGAAGCTGAAAACAGGAAAATCACTACAAGTCCGATCTGTGTATTGAGAACCTGTAGATCCTGTCCTGAAATACAAAAAAATCAAAAGCAAAAACAAAACTACCCTATTGACAGCTCTCATCCTTTAGGTGTTTTTTCCTGTGTAAAACAATCAAAGAGAGAGGCAGTGAGATAGCTTAGTGGTCTAAAGCACCTGATTAGGCAAGTTTAGGCAAAGTGCAGTCACCATAGTTGGATCCCTGGCACCACATGCTGTGCCAGCCCTGCCTGGGCTGAGCTAGTCACAAAAAAGAAAGGAAGAAAGGAAGAAAGGAAAGAAGGAAGAAAGAAAGAAAGAAAGAAAGAAAGAAAGAAATCAAAGAGAAGTACCCTCTCCTCTTTTACCTACTCCTTTTAAAAAATTGTTTCACATTATATTCTTAGAACCTAGCTCAATTCTTACATATTTATCAAGGTGCTTGGTAAACATTAAATAAGCAAAAAACTTCTAAGTTGTGTTCTTTATAGAAAGTTGGCTAAGAATTTGTCAATGAACGTGTTCAATTAGTCAAGTCAGGTCAATTGGTATTATACTTTGGAACATAAATGTTCTCCGGCTGGAGTCCGGTCCCCAAATTATGGCACTACTGGGAGGTGGTGGAATCTCTAAGAAGTTGGGAAGGGTGGGAGTGGAAGAGGATGTTAGGTCTCAGGGGGTGTGCCCTTGAAGGAGACATATGAACCTTGACCCCTTTCCCCTTTTATTTACTGGCCTCCATGAGGAGAGTAGCCTTACTGAACCACATACTACCCACTGTGATAGTTTGCCTTGCCATACAATCAAAGCAATGGGGTCAAGGCACATTGACTATAACCTCTGAAAGTATGAGCCAAAAATATATTGTTTTTCTTTTTATTGTCACAGGGATATTGCCACACTGATGAAAACTTTTCTAGCATATGCAGCAAGCATGAAAACTCATTTGAGTGCTTTTTCTTCTCTGAAGGATCCGGTGAGGGGTCAAGTGTGTGAGGACGCAGCTAACAATTCAGTAATGTTCTAGCCTGAGTCCCTTTATTTTTGTTGTTGTTCTGATTTACTTCCCCTTCCGTGTCCTACCACTGAGTTCTTCTCTGCCTGATAACATAGCATATCAAGGAAGGCCTTATGTGAAACATTTAAAGTTCTGCTTGAAGGCGTTGTTCTTAGCTGCCATAAAGATACACAGCGGCTGTTTACTAATTGCTACAACATTGTTAGAGTGAATTTATCCCATTCAAGCCTTAGTGTGTCCTTCAGTAAGAGAACTATCATACCTACCTTGCTTAATGATCATGTTTTAAAAACTCACAACAGAATGCTGGTTATATAATAAATGCTCCATAAATGAGAGCTGCATCAGTTGCTGTTATTAGTGCTAGAGATGGGGTGTTTAATGATTCTTTTTTTTTTTTTTTTTCCTTCAGTAGCAGGGATTGAACTTGAGACCTTGTGCTTGTCAGGTAGACTCTTATGTCTTTGAGCTATATCCCCAGCCCCAGTGATTCATTCGTTGGTCTTAGCATATTGCAAATACCAATCAGCAAAACCTCCTCTATCATACCATTGCATCAATGTACGTAGCAAGGAGACAACTTAGAAGAGAAAGGAGCCTCATTTAGAGCTACTCAGAGAAATGCAACTAAAATGCGAAGAGTTAACTGGAGCTACCAGGGACAAGATTAAAGACTAAAGGGGCACAGGTAGCCCCTCCCTGTACTTTATTGTTAGGGATCTGCAGGGACTTAAACAGCCATGCACCGTGGTATAGTGCAACTCCAGGCTGTCTCTAGGCTGCTGTGGGGTGGGAACACAAAGGCATCCCACAGCACCCCCCACCACAGTGGAGGTGGGTGACAGTGGCAGCAGAATTTTTAAAACAGCAAATAAAACATAAGCAACCTATTTCAGGAGAGGAATAATAATTGGGATTGAATAGTCTTGGACTGCGACAGTAGGAGCTGAAGATCAGACTACTTCACAGCATCCCACCCCACCCTGTGACAAATAACCTGAGAGGACAGAGACTTGCCAGTAGAAAGGCTACATGGAAGAATGCACAAGGACAGGAGGAACCAAGGGTGCACGGGAATGATAGCCCTCTGTCTCTGTCTGAAAACAGCACAGCAACTGAGAGAGAGATGCTGCCAAGAGAACAAGGTTAAAGAGAGAGACAGAGAGAGAGAGAGAGAGAGGGACAGAGAGACAGAGACAGAGACAGAGAGAGACAGAGACAGAGAGAGAGACAGAGAGAGACAGAGAGAGAGAGAGAGAGAGAGAGAGAGAGAGAGAGAGAGAGAGAGAGAGAGAGAGAGAACCATTAAGGAGCATACAGAAAGTACTGGCTGAAGACTCTGGTCCTAGGGCCCCACATCTGGAGGCCAAGATCAACCTCAAATTTAGCAAGAACTCTACTGCAGGCTTGGAAATGTTACCCAGTGGTTTTGTATGCTCGTTGGATTCTAGACGAATTTTATTGTTTTATTTCACTCTTTAAAATTTCTTTCCTGGTTCCTTTTCCTTTCTGTTTTCTTCTTCCTCCTCTTCCTCTTCTCCTTCTTCTTCTCCTTCTCTTTCTCCTTCCCCTTCTCCTTCTTAGTCTTCTTGCTCTTCTTCATTGTTCTCCTCCTCCTCCTCTTCCTCGTCTTTTATCTATAATTTTGTTCTTATCTGTTTATTTTCTTTCTCCCTTTCTTCCTCTCTAGTCTTACTCATGTTTTCGTATGAGCGAATATCTCTGCTTTTTCTGGTTGGCTTCAATAATCTCTTGCTGTCGGGCGTGGTGGCTCACCCCTGTAATCCCAGCACTCGGGAGGCTGAGGCAGGAGGATTGGTGCAAGTTCGAGACCAGCCTGGGCTACAAAAGTGAGCTCAGGACCAGCCTCAACTGCATAGCGAGACCCTGTCTCAAAAAGACAAAAAAATAAAAAAATCTCTTGCTCACTCTTTTATTCTTTCTCTTTTGTCCTCTTCTCTAGATTATACTGGCTTCTACTTTATTTTTTTTTTCAGTTATCTTTGTTCTGTCAACTATCCTTCTTAAATTTCTCCACCACAGGGTAAAACCACTTTGCCAAGGGAAAAACTTGTCGTACAAGTTCCCAGTTTATGATCTAGTTCTGTTGTATAACTACAGATTTTGCTTCTGTGGTTAAAAGTACAAAATTGACAGTTATCACAATTTTTCAGCTTCTAAACTATGTTTAACGCTATTGTTATCATGCATGATTATCAAGCACAGTGCTAATTATACTACTTTAGCTAGTTTGACATATCTCTTTTAATCAGTTTCATTCTCTTCTGCAACAATACTGGAAAGATCTGGGGTAATAACCTCACCACATCCCAGCACAAAAGCCTGGGAATTGAGCCAAACAGACACCAACATCTCAATCTAAACTAATTGGAGAGGTAGGACCTAGGGACAGACAAAAATCTAGAACTTTCTACACATGGAAAACATACCTGGAGAACAATCTTCACCTACAGAGGTCTTGATACTAGTGATATAAGGTCAGTTAAATAGTTCAGCAGATTAAACTGCTTGCAAGCAGGCACAGGGGCTAGGGAGTTGGATCCAAGGCTTGCTGTGCCACCCTGCCCATGGGGCAAGTTGGGGCTGATAATTGAGAGTGGGTGTGGGGGCACACACCTGTAATCCCAGCTCTTGGGAGGCTGTAATAGGCAAATCACTACTAGTCTGATAGACCCTGAACATCTTGTAGACTCTTCCCTAAAACACAAATAAATAAATAAAAATGAATAAATGAGTGGATCAGTGAAATGTGAAATCTTGGAAATGGAGGATAGAAAAAAAATAAGGCTGAACACAATGACTTCTTGTATTAACAGCTATCTTAGCTTTCAAGGACTGAAAACTCTTTTTGAAAGTAAATTCTCAGTTTCTAAGAGAAATCGTTTGCCCTTGAAGTGCCTTTTGGTTCTTAGAAATCGGTTTGTTTGCCTTTTTCTCTTCAGCTTGATCTTCATTGGGTTTCTCTGGGACTCTGATTCCTCTGAACTCCCTCAAATATGGGCACTTACCAGGCCCTCAGGCTCAGGTTCTGATAATGGGGCCCTGATGCAGTAGATCACCGAGGTCAGGGATCCATGATGATCTTTCTTTGTCCTTCTTTTTTATCAATTGTTACCTTTCAGTAGTTCTCAGTTATTTACCGTACACTTCTCTCCCAAACTATCATCCCCTCTACAATGGTGGTGAGTTTTCCAATACTCAGTTTCTACCACCCTTAAAGATGGTCAGGGCTTCTTTGCATGATGCCCAAGGCCCTTTAGGACTTGGCTGTCCTGTTCCCTCTCTCCTGTCTACCATGTTTAATTCTTCTTCCCCATTCCTTACCTGCCACACTGATGATAAACTCTGCTCCTACTCTTCATATTATCTGCACAAACTACTCTTCTGGTTATGAACACTTTTCCGCATCTTATAGGCAGAACTCATCTCAGAGACCATACCTTTGAAGAAGACTTTGCTGACAGATCCACATTCTTCACTTAACTTATGTCCCTCATTATAAACACATTTACTGCATCATAACATAAAGCACTTATGACATGGCATCACAGTTGCTGAAGACAGCACATTTGATAGAAGAAACCTGCTCACAGATGCCATAACAGCAAACTTCCCTGGCAGGGAAAATTTTTTGACATACAGTTAATGAGGCATATGGAACTCCAAATAATGATGTTAAAAAATCTGCAGAAAGACATATAACAGTAAGTATTGAAGAAATTCAACTTAAGAACACAGTATTAAAAACAGGTAGAGAAAACAAGCAAATCGCCTATACAGGAAAGTCCATTAGAATCACATCAGACTTCTCAGTAAAAACCCTCAAATCAAGAAAACTGGGAATGAAATAATTGAAGACTTAAAAGAAAATAACCTCCATCCCAGATTGATCTGCTCTGAAAAACTGTATTTCAAAATTTATAAGTAAGATATTTGCATGGTAGGAACATGTGAGAAAATTCATAAATACCAAACCAGAATGCCAACATGCTCTGAAAGGCATTCCAGAAAGAGATAACAAGGACTACAACTCCAGAAACCCCAACAGAAGGAATCCACCAGGCAAGGCAAACAATGAAACAGAAGGGGAAAAAATGGAATCAACAACAGGATAATAACATGTCAAGGATTAGTCAAAACACATATCAGTTATAACCATCAAAGTTAATGGTCTGAACCAATCGAAAGAAATAGATTGATAGCAATAATCAAGAAATAAGATCTAACAAAATGCTACATACAAGAAATACATTTAATTATAAAAGAAATCCATAGACTGAAAGTCAAAGGATGGAAAACAGTACTCTATGCAACAGGAACCCAAGAAAAAGTACAGGTAGCTACTTTACTTGTAGCTACAAAGTGGATTTCAATTCAAGATTGATTAAAAGAGATAAAGAAGGTTGCTACTTCCTTGGAAAAGGAACACGCCAAGAGGAAGAGAGGACAATCACACACATATATGCAACAAATACTAGTGCACTCAAGTATATAAAATCAACATTAATGGGAATGAAAAATCAAATAAGCCTTAATATAATTGTATTGAGGAGTATCAAAACCCTTACTGTCACAAATAGGTAGGACAACTAGACAAAAAATCAACAGTGAAATTTTAGAACTGAGCCAAACTTTTGAACAAATTTTTGAACAAGTGTAGTTTATAAATATCTACAGAGTATTCCCCTCCACAATATCAGAACACATATTTATCTCAGCAGCATATGGGACATTCTGCAAAATAGACAATGTCCTGGCTATTGAACATGTTAAGTAAATTCAAAGGAACTGAAATTATTCCATATACATTATCAGGCTATACTGCAATAAAATTGCAAATCAATGGCAAAAGATTTCACAAGAATTTCATGAAAATTTAGAAATTAAATAACACTCTCTTGAAAAAGTGTATCACAGATGAAACTAATATGTGCCAGTGCAACATATGGAACTTATGAGATATAGGGCTTTCCTATAAGGACAATTTATAGCAGCTAAACCCTATACCAGGAAAATACAGTGGGAATAAATAAACAACTTAATGTTGAGCCTGAAGCTTCCAGGTAAATGAAGAGCAAGCAAAGTCCAAAGCTCATACAAGCATAGAAATTATACAGATCAGAGAAAAAAAATTAATGCAGTAGAAATGAAGAAAATAATACAAAGAATCAATGAATTAAGCTGGTTCCTTAAAAAATTAAGTAAGATTGACAAATCCTTATCAAAACTTATTAAAAAAGGGAAAGAAAAGATTCAAAACATGAAATTAGGAATGAAAAAGATGTAATCAAAGTGAATCTGGCAAAAATAAAAAAGATCATCTATACCTTAACAACTTGTATTCTAATAAGATGGGAAATGCAGAACTGAACAATTTCCTAGACACATATAAATTATCAAAGCTGAATTAGGAACATATAAAAATCCTAAATAAATCAGTATCAGTTAATTACAGTGAATATGTAGTTAAAAGCTTACTAACAAAGAAAAGCCCAGGCTCTGATGAATTCATTCCCAAATTCTACAAGAAATGTAGAAAAGGCCTATTACCACTATTTCCCAAAATCTGCAGTGAAATCTCAAGGGAAGTAATAATATCAAATCCATTCCTGGAAGCAAGTATTACTCTGATATCCGAACTATAGAGGGACCCAAAAAAGAAAGAAAACTACAGACCTATCTTCTTAATGAACACATATACAAAAATCCTCAATAAGATACTGGCAACTAGAATGGAACAAATCATTAAGAAGATTATGCACCACGACCAAGTAGCATTCATCGCAGAGACTCAGAGATACATAAAACAATAAATGCAACATATCATATTTACAGAGTCAATGCTAAAAACAGAATAGTTATCTCAAAAAATGCAGAAAAATCTTTTGACAAAATCCAACATCCATTCATGATAAAACTCATGCAGAAATTTGGAATAGATGGTCTTTCCTCAATCTGGTGAAAGCTATACATGACAAACCAATAGCCAACATTGAACTTTCATCCACAAAGGGACAAAAACTGAAAGCTTTCACTTTAAAATAAGGAACAAATTATGGATGTGCACTATCTTTTTTCTTAAGAATTTTTAATTTTATTTTGTTTTATTTTTTTTCTTGTTTCAGAACTTTTGTTTGTTTATTTACTTCTTTTTATGGCCGGCTCAGCCTGCCCTGAGGGCCGGGCTGGCGCAGCATGTGGTGCAGGGGATCGAATCGCGGTCCCTGCAGCCGCCTAAGCTTTTCTAAGCAGGGGTTTTAGACCACTGAGCAACCCTGCCGCGCCCCCAGATGTGCACTATCTTTACTCTTATCCAACATAGTTATGGAAACCTTACCCAGAGCAATTAGAGAAGAGGAAAAGAAAAAAAAAGGCATAAAGATAAGAAAGGAAGAAACTGGATTATTATTTGTAGATCACATGATACTCTACATAGAAGACCCTAAAACTCCACCAAAAGACTTGTAAATGTAATAAACAAATTCAGTAGTGTACCTTGACACAAAGTCAACTTTAAAAAAATTAATAGCCTTCCTGATAATAAACTTAGTGAGAAATAAAATGGAGGAACACCTTTCACAATAGCATCCAAAAAAATGAAATATGTAGGAATCAGTCTAATGAAGACTTCTCCATTGAAAACTACAGTACTCTGAAAAATGAAATTGAAGAATGTAACAGAAAATAGAAAGATATCCCTTATACTTAGGTAGGACAAACCAGTATAGTAAAAATATTTAAAATTCTAAAATTGCTTTATAGATATAATTCAATTCCAATCCAAATTTTAAGAGCATATCTCACATAACTATAGAAAGCAATCCTAACATATATTTGGACTCAGAAGAGACCTGAATAGAAAAAGTAATTCTAGGTAACAAAGGCAAAGCAGAGGGCCCCACAATCCCAGATTTCAAAGTATACTATAAAGTTTTGTGGGAAAAAAAATAGCATGGTGCTAGTAAAATAAATGAATAAGCAAATAAAAATAAACAAAAACAAACCAGAGTATCAGTGGAACAGATCAGAAGACACAGAAGCAACTCTAGACATACTTACCCATCTCATCTTTGACAAAGGTCCTAGACATATTCACTGAAAGAAAGTTTCTAATAAATGATGTAGGGAAAACTGATTTTCCACGTTCCAAAGATTAAAATTTGACCCTTAGCTTTCACCATGCTCTAAACTAAATTTGAAATTTATCAAAGATCTAAATATTAAAGCAGAAACATTAAATCTGCTGGAAGACAGAAATCTTGAAGATTTTAGTAAATGCAAAGATTTTACAAACAAAACTCTGTTCATGTAGGAGGTATCAAAAAGAATCAACAACTGAGATCTCATTAAAAAGCTTTTGCACAGCAAAACAAACCACTAACAGAGTGAAGAATCAATCCACAGTATGGGAAAGAATTTTTACCAGCTATTCCTCAAACACAGAATTACCATCTAGGGTATATAAAGAACTCAAAAAAAAAAAGAAAATAAAACAAAATCAGAACCCCAAACCTTAAAGACTGAGTCAAAAAATGGGCACCTGAAATGAATATACTCTTCTTAGATAAGGAAATAAAAATGACAATACTTTTATAAAAAGTGTTTAACATTACTGGTCATTTACAAAATGCAAATTAAGACAACACTGAAATTTTGTCTCAACCTAGAAAGGACAGCTTTTATCAAGAAATCAATAACAAATGATGGTGGGGCTGCGTGGAAAACGGAACCCTTTTTCACTGTTGGTGAGAGTGTAGCATGGTGTAACCACCATGGAGAAACCAGTGTGGGAATCTATGTGGAGATTTCTTAAAAAAACTAAGACTAGAGATTCCATTTGACCCAGCTACATTCCCTTTCTTGCTTGTTTGCTTGCTTTGTGTGTTTTTGAGACAGGGTCTCACTATGTAGTTCAGGCTGGCCTTGAGCTCAATTTTGTAGCTCAGGCTGGTCTCAAACTCACACCAATTCTCCTGCCTCAGCCTCTAAAGTGCTGGGGTTACAGGCATGCACCACCACACCCAGCCTATAAAGTTTCTTTTTCTTTATTGGCAGAACCAGGGGTTGAACTCAGGTCCTTGTGCTTGCCAGGAAAGCATGTATTCTACTGAACTATCTCCCCAGTTCTATATTCTCGCTCTTGGTATATACCTGAAAGAATTGAAAGCATCATACCACAGAGATATATGTGCATTCATGTTTATAGTGGCACAGTTTGCAAGCCAAATGCTCATCAACTGGTGCATGGATAAAGAAGATTATTTTTATATAATGAAGTACTACTAAGCCATAAAGACATTTGTGGTAACTTTCTTTCTTTCTTTCTTTCTTTCTTTCTTTCTTTCTTTCTTTCTTTCTTTCTTTCTTTCTTTCTTTCTTTCTTTCTTTCTTTCTTTCTTTCTCTCTCTTTTCTCCTCTTGCTCCTTCCTTTCTTTCTTCCTTTCTTCCTTCCTTCCTTCCTTTCTTCCTTCCTTCCATTTTTCAGAACCGGAGATTGAACACAGGAACTTGCACTTACCAGGCAGGCACTTGTGCCCCTTTCACTAGGCCCCAGTGAAACCATACTCTTAAGCAAAATAAATTGAATGCACATATAAGCACTGCATTTTTTCTCTGGGGTAAGAAGCTGAAAGTGTAAATTAAGGTAAAAAAATATATAGTAGGTACTGTGAAATAGAAAATGTTCAAGTGGGAGGGAAACACAGGAAAGAAGGAAAGGAAAGAAGGAAGATGTAATGAAAACGAGAAAAGAAGAAGAAAATGGCAACAAAGCTCTTGCAAATGATGATGAGGAGGAGTTGAATGTAGGTTGGAGGACAAAAAAGTTGTATACAGGTACAAATTCTCTGTGATGAATGTGATGATTATATATGCCTAAACTATACCAATAAAGTCTGACTGAGAAAGAAAACATTTCTTTGGGATATCAAATGCAGGAGAGTTTTTTGTTTGTGTTGAGATAGTGAATTTCCATAGTTGTTTTGGAAGCACTCTACTGGTTGGATAGAAACTCTAAATTCTCAATCTGTTTTGATTTGTTAGGTAATTACGCTTTTTCAATTGGAGATGTTGAAAGCTGGTGTATACTGACCTCAATTGTTTACTCAACCTGTTGAACTGTTTTATGATTTGGTTTAATGTTTAATAAGTAGGCATGCTATATATGTGTTTGTGTACTGATTAACCTAAATGACTGTCGTTATTATGTTTCTATTACATGTCATGAACATACACCAACAAAATTAATTTTAAAAGCAAATAAATGCTCTGTATTCAAAATATTGTTCACTGCTCAAAGGCTGGGTTGCCTTCACATGCAAGTCTCAGTTTCTTCAGGACAGAGATACTTATTCCTTATAATCATGGGATGAGACCTGGCTCGGATGTGGACCATTATCACAATGTCAGCTGTTTCCCAGAATGATTATTTTTTGTTATTGTTATCGGTTGTTATGCAACAATAGCTGCCTGATTTCTGATGCTATGTTCTTTTCACTTGGCAGGATAATGGGGATTTGAAAGTCACAGGCTATTTAGATTAAGAATGGTTTGGAAAACACACAGGCTTTTCTGATTGGTTTTCTGTAATGGTGTACCACTAGGTTTGCTACCTCTTGGTTCAAGACAGTGCTTGAATATAGCCAGATTTTTGAGTAAACTCTATGAGTATAGAGATTTTCCTTCCTGATAGATTGTAGTGAAAAGGAAGTGCCAAAGACTCCCTCTTTTTATGTGTAAAAAAATTGCTTCATGTGTGTGTATTGACTTTTCCTTTCTCTGCTCTCTCTTTCTCATCCTCTTGCTATTTATTAGAAGAAATATCACATAATCAACATTAAAGATTAATGTTAACTGAGAAGATAAAATTTCAGGGACTTCCCTTGTCCAACCTGCATGCATCATGCATCTCACTTTTTATTCAAATTATTATGAATTCTTTGGATATTCGTTTCTAATGTATGAAACTTCAGATATGATTAGCTACTATCTTCTTCTGAAGGTTGTAGAGGTATTGCTATGAGTGGCATTCTGTCTGGTGCTAGTTTTTCTTTTTTTAAATGTATTTGATTGTTACAAGGTCTCACTATACAGCTTGGACTCATAGTGATTCTCCTGTTCCCAGCCTTCCCAGCGCTGGGGTTATAGGCATACGCCACTACACCCAGACTCTGTGGCTGGTTCAGCCCACCACGGGGTGGGGGCAGAGCTGGCATGACATGTGGTGCTGGGGTTTGAACCAAAGTCCTTGTGCTTGCGTAAACAGGTGCTTTATCTGCAGAGGTATTTTGCCAGCCCTAGTGCTAGTTTTACTTGTACAACAGCTTATGTTCTTACATAATTCTGAAATACTATATACAGCCCTTAAAAGTTTACAAACTGTATCCATAGCAATGTGTTCATTCTGTTTTGCCACTGATCTCAATTCTAGTTGCCAGAGTAAGCAACCCTGTGTTACTGAGTTGGCAGTAACCATCCAGTGGCCCAGGTGCATATCTGATCTGGCTGGTTTGCAGTGTAAACTTTAATCAAATTACTTAAACTTTCTGAGCCTCTCTCACCTTATTTCCAATAAGGGCAAAAATTACCAAGCCCCTTATTCCTGTTCTACTTAGTCAAGAGTGTTGACTCGGATGGCAGTAAAGTTCCCAGCGTAGTGCCTAGCCTAGAGTCACTCTGAAGAAATATTAATTTCTTCTTTTCCCTTCATTTATCTCTGTGCTTCATTAATTTGGATGTATTTCTCCTCCCCTTTGAAGCCTCTCCCAGTTGTTTGGCAATTAATTGTGTAACACACCATGACAATTGCTGTACTAGGTTTTCTGTTGCTCATTCATCTTATATTTGCATTTATTCGATACATCTACTGAGCACCTATTGTCTTCCTGTCATGTACTGTGCTATGTGCTCCAGGCTTTCCAACACAATTGCTTACTCCCTGAACAGAGACACTAACTGATGGGGCTGGGACCTCAGTTAGTCACTGCTCAGCTCTACACAACAGAAAATCCAACTCAGACAGGCTTTATCAATAAAGAACACTTAGACATGGTGTTCAGCCTGAGAGCTCCGAGGCCCAAAACTATGAATGTGTGGATTTCTAGGGCCACATTCTTCCCGCTTTGGTTATTCCTCTGCTCCCTTCAGGAGTCTTGCCATAGTTTAATAGCTTAAGAACACCAGTGCTATTATTAATATGTTCTTTAGTGATTTACTGTTTTACTGAAATATACTTAGCTTCAAAGGAAATCGTCTCTGTAAAGGAAAACCAGTCTCCCTTGCCATAAGAAAATAATGCCAAAAATAACACAGTAAAAATAATCCAATTCTGACCAATATTGCTGACTCAGGCATCTGAGTCTGAGGGCAGCTGCTTCTTATTAGAGAGGGAAATTAGAAATAGCTGGCATCATACTTTAACAACAAAACTAACACCAAACTAAATCTTTTTCTTTAGTATGATGAGAATTGAAGAAAGAATTGTTCTATTATTCTAAGACTTAATGTTCTTTTTAATATAGTACTCAAGGTCTGTCTAAATTTTGTGAATAACTCACAATCCTGTGAAAATCCATAAAAAAAGTGTATCAGTGATATAAGTGTGTGCGTCCATTTCCACAACTCAGGCTGAGGGCTGCAGTAATGCCAGATGCCCCTGGTGAGTTGAGATTAGTCAGCAAATGCAGACCTGAGGTGGGCGTGTTGATAGTATTTGATGGGAGGAAGAGAGGGAACATGTTCAGGGACGGGGAAAACAGACACTGGAGGCCTGAAAGCCACGCTTCACAGAATTGGGTTCTGAGGAGGCTCTCAAAAGCTAATCCTCCCCTGGGAGCTCAGCCTGCGCACCCGCCGTGGGTAAGCCCCTGCGCCCCTCTGCCCCGCCTCTGCGTTCCCGCGACTAACTTCCTGTTCCAGCCCAGCCCAAACCCCACCGCTGG
>PVJA010019844.1:0-37773 GCA_004027025.1 Myocastor coypus
CTTCTTCTTCTTCTTCTTCTTCTTCTTCTTCTTCTTCTTCTTCTTCTTCTTCTTCTTCTTCTTCTTCTTCTTCTTCTCTTTCTCCTTCTCCTTCCCCTCTCCTCCTTCTTTTCTCTCTTCTGTTTTCTTAGGCAGGATCTTGCTGCATAGTTCAGGCTGACTTTGAATTCTCTATGTAGCCCAGGCTGACCTAGAACTCAAATATCCCTATGCCTCAGACTCCTGAGTGCTGGGATTACAGGCATGTGCCAGCCCCAGTACTCTTCTTTTAAAAAAATATAGATAGCAAGAGAAGTCCTCATTCACTGTGTACTTCTGAGGAACAGAGCATTTATTGGAGGTGAATTTCAGAAGATCTTTTGCAAATACATGTTGTAGTCCCTGATTGTTTTTTGTCATTTGAGCTAATGTGGAATCTTTTCCTCTCCAGGCTCTTGATTCCATTGTTTGACCACCTGGGAAAAGTGCCAGAGAAGGGTGAGAAAAGGACCAGCAGTGTGACACTTCTGCAGACAGCAGGGTAGCTCCTCTCAGCCATAGCCCACACTCAGATTTGGTCAGATTCCCAGAGCCATTTGCTGGTTGTCAGACAAGCAGGACCGAAGTAACCCTAAGCCAGAGTATCATGCTTAAGATGCACACTGAGCAGGGAGGTACGGAAGGGCTGTGTGCAGGGTTGGTGAAGCCAGGCGTTGGTAGAAAGACCATAGGCCGGGAGTCTGGACATTGGATTGGAATCCTGGCTTTGCTGCTGTGGAAACCTGGGACACTCATTTTTCCTGAACTTCAGTGCTCTGATCTGAAAGCAAGAGTCACACTCAATGATTTCTACCATAATTTCCTGCTCTGACTTGCTGAGATGCTCATGTCTTCTGGGCTTCCCAGAACTCCAAACCTTTACTAAGGAAGTACATGGCTGGGAAATGTGAAGCCTGGAATAAACTGTCAGAGGTCTTCGAGGGCCACGGGAGGGAGTTGTCGCTGTTATGGTTTGTGTCTAGATGTCTCCCAAAGCCTCAGGTAGTCGTAGAGCATCTCCAGAAGTGACTGAATCTGGAGTGTGCAGTGTGGGGATTAAAGGTGTGTGTTTAGGAAATCGGTCCACCAATTGTTTTGGCATAGTTCTGGCTAGGACTAAGGGTGTAAGTGCTACACCCCCCTTGGGGGGGTGGTGGCCAAGTCTGCATACAGTGTAAGGGACAGAAACAGACTTGTCTCCCCCGTTTTGCTTTTGGCTGTTGTCTGCTACCATGAACTGCTGTCCCTCACCATGCCACCCTGCCTTGGAGCCAGTTGATCATGGAGTGAAACCTCTATAAACTCAGTCAAATAAACCTTTCCCCTTTAAGCTGGTGTGTGGGGTAGTTTGCTTCAACAATAAGAAAAGGGCCGAGGAGGTAGCTCGGCAGCATAAACATCTGCCTGGCAAGTGCAAGGACCTGGGTTTGGTCTGTGTTGGCCCCAGAACCCTGGGTGCACCGTGTCCACCCTGGAATTGGGTATGGTGGTGCCCGCCTGTAATCCCAGCACTAGGGAAGCTGAGATGGGAGGATCGCTATGAGTCCAAACTGCATAGTGAGACTCTGCATTAATTTTAAAAAAAATTTAAAAGACAGAAAAGTAACTAAGACATTCTACTTCTTACTTCTTGCTTGTCCCTGCCCCCAATTCTTTGGTGTCTCCAGTTTTAATTTGTATGAAAGTTCATTCCATTTCCTTCCACTCTCCTTATTTGGTTCTTGAAAAAGAAAATTTGTCCTTCATTCACCTTCTAGAGGAAAATACAAATGGCCTCCTCGGTGAATCTCACTTCTGCTTTCAAAGCCTCTTCTTCCTCTTCTATTTTCCAAAGACTGACTCAGGAATCTTAGGCTGGCAGGCCTTGAGATGTTTTCTAAGTCCCCATGTGGCTTGGGTCTCTGCCTCTCTCTCTCTCTCTCTCTCTCTCTCTCTCTCTCTCTCTCTCTCTCTCTTTCTCATTCCCTCTCTCTGTCTCTTTGTCTTTCTCTCTGTCTCTGTCTCTCCTCTCTCATTGGGGATTGAGCCTGAACTCTTTGTACTGAGCTGTATCACCAGCCGTTTTTATTTTTTTGTGACTGTCTTACTAATTGGCTAAATTTCCCAGGCTGAGTATCTGAGTATGAAGTGACAGTCCTCCTACCTCATCCTCCCAAAGCGCTGGGGTTACAGGTGTGTGCCATCCTGCTTGCTTTAGGGTCTCAAACAACTGTTTGCTGCAATCCTTGGGCATTTCTACATGACCCTCCCACCACTTCTGAGTGATGGCTGCAAGCATCAGATGCATCTATGAGATGCAATCCATTTCCCACTGTGCTGCTATGAGCTCAGGAGCCAGGCGGAGCAGAGCAGAGACATTCCATGTTCCATGGAGCAGCCCTGAAAACAACTGCAGGAACTCACGGCTGGACTTCTACTGACTCTCCAGACTAGGTGCCTCTGGTTCCATACGTTAGTTAGCCAGTGAACCTCCTCAGGGTCTTTAGCTATCTAACTGGATACTTGAAAAGATGCTGTAGCCTTTCTGAATATCAGCATAGATATCCCTGAATAGTGTTATAGCTGAAGGACTAGACTTCCGACTTGCCTGCCTCTTCCATTATCAGCTTAGCCTTACTCAAGCTCAGGCTGTGAACGTGCAGAATGGGGACCACGGTGGATGTGTTGCACTGCTCCCAGGGTTTTTGTGGGGTAAACGTTATGGTGTTTCTAACAGTGGCTTGCTACCACTGTGATGTTAGCAAGGGAGGTTAGACCGGGTTAAGATAGGAAATGCATGTGAAATCTTTTGGAACACATCACCTGAGCACTGGCAACTGAATATATGGGAACACCAGGGAGGGTTATTCAAATAATTCTTTACCTAACTTATGGCTCAAGTTCTGATTTTTCACCAGCTTCTAGCAGTGCCTGGGGAACAGCCAAAGGCTGCTCATAGGAAGACAAATAAGGGAGAAGTACAAATAGCGTTCTGGAATAAATTAAGCGAAACAGGATGCTTGCCAACCTCTGGACTCCCTCACCCATCAAGAAGTAGCTCCTGTTTGGTTTCAGGGATGTTAAAAAAGACAAAAAGGACAGAAAATCATTTTCTCGTGAAGAATCATGAGCAAGTCAGACGCTAGGTAGGGCTTGTCCCTTCCTGGCCCTCTCTCTGCCCCGGCTGTCAGAAGAAGCTCAGAGGCCTGTGTAGGTGACACCCATGGAATCACGGGCAGTTGGGGTCCTTCCCGTGAGGCCCGGGCAGCTCCTTCTTATTGCATCCACGCTCCATGGATTTCCCACTGCTTGGTCGTGCGCTCCCCGGGGTGCACAAGATGAGCTTCTCACCCTCCTGGGCCCCTCACCACTCCCTTCTAGACTGAGCACGCATTTGTGGCTGTTTCTGCCACCCTCATGCACAGGGAGATGAGGCTGCTGATGGAACCAGAGGGGCGGGCATCTGTGGCACTGATTATATATGAGTGGCTTTGATATCCAATCACGTCGGGCGCTAATTAAAGCCAATGCTAAATTATTTACCTGGGTCAGATTTCTGATCACTCTCTTATTCAAGGTGCAGGTATTGTTTCTCTGATATTATTATAAATCACCTCAGCGACCCAGAAATGTTTGTTTCTGTGCCTTTCTGGTAATTTCATCATTGTGAAGTTTTATTTTGGATCTGACCTTGGCATAAAAGAGCTGCGCAATTTCTCCAAGTTCTTGCTACCACCAAGTGTAATCAGTTGAAAAAAATTTTTCATAGCATTGGTCAACCTATCTGGTGATGGCATAAGTGTACGTATTTCGAAATGGCAGAATAAGGATGTCCAAGATTATCATTCAAAAATATTCCAAGGTCGGCAAGATACAAAATACATGTAATTTTTGTAAGGTTAAGATACATATTTTATTTACTTGTTTATTTACTAAAGGAAGGAGAGGTTTATTTAGCTCACAGTTTGAGGAGGCTTCAGTCCATAATGAGCAGGTTCCAAGGTCAGGTGGTGCATGGCAGAGGGCAGGCGCTCATAGCAGCGGACAAACAGCAGATCAGCTAGAGCAAAAGGGAGGGGCAGTGACAGTTTAGGCGGCAGCTGAATTGTTTTATTTATTTATTTTATTTTATTTTTTGCAGTACCCGGGATTGAACTCAGGATCTTGTGCTTTCCAGGCAAGCGGTTATTCTACTCAGCTATCCTCCAGGACCCCAAGGTACATATTTTAAAGTAGTGATTTTCAAACTTTATATTTATTGGGGCAGCTCCTCAGGACCATTCCAACTCTAGTTTTTGAAAAAATAAATCCCACTGATGATTCAGACAGATTCTATTCTATGCACAGAATAACTTCTATTCTTCTTACTCAAACTCTTCCAGTCTTGCCCTGTAAAAATGTAATGTTATTTATACTCACTAACCCAATTACTTCCTTTGCTTTTACTTGCAAACCTCACATGAAGTTTGTTTAGTGTGTTATTTGTCAAAAAAATGTAGAGTTTTAAAAATGTTTTGGCTAAGGTATTCTCTTGATCTCTTACCTCTCTCATTGAGTTTTAATTTTGTTAACCTTTATCCTTTGAGAGATTTTAAAAAGTCCTAGTAGAGAATCCTGTGAGAAATGGCTGTGTTGTATAAATGGTCATGTATTTGCATGTGTGCAACCGTGTTACTCTGGTTTTCAGTGTTGCAATATCACAATCTGTGTCAAGCGAGCTCAAGTGAAAAATGAATTCATTGCCTCATGTAGGGCAAAGTCCAAGGATGCAGCCTGTCCAGGCAGGGGCTGAGGTTTCATTCGTCACCTTGGATTGTGTCTAACCTGCACCCTCTTTCTCTCTCTGCAAGAAAAGGATTTTGTGCATTGGGCAAGAGCGTGGCAATCCATGCCCAAGCAACCGCAATAGGAAGACTGTATTTCAGCTGCGGGCAAGCTGCGTTTATTACACTATCCCTTCATATATCATCCAGTGACACTGATGGCACCATCCCAAGCAAGCAGCAGGGCTTTCCAGGGCAGGTGGCAGTGCTGCTTGAACAGGGCTGGAAAACTTCTCCTTAATGGGCCAGATAGTAAACATCTTTGGCTTTATGTGCTGGGCATCGTCTCTTCTGCGTGTGCTTCTCCTACAAAGCCTTCTGACCTTACCAAGGTCAAGGCCGGGAGCTATGCTGAGGAGAAAGGGACAAAGAGACAAAGGAAGAGACAGGGAGAAGCAACGAGGGTACACAGAAATATGCTTCAGGAAGTACTGAGGACAGATTTCTCATCACAAAACAGCAAAACGGTGGGGACTCAAACCAGTGAAGCTGGCCATCTATTCTTTGCAGAAATGCAAAGCAAGTTTGTTTTTCTTAAATGTGAGCAGCAGAAAAAAGATCATGGTCATAGCTCTTACAACATTGTTCTTAGGAAAAAAAATGAGTGGAATAACATTTTTTAGACAGTGAAAGCATGGAAGAAGAACATGCTGGAAAAAGATAAACACTGTAATGGTTCAAAACAAGCTAAAATAAGGCCAGAAAGTGATAAAAGCTATATATATATATATATATATATATATATGAAGAGAGAAGGAAATGAAGTGTTTAAGAACAGGAATATTTGAAATACTGATAATAAGTTTGCTTTGAAAAGAATTAGACACTAAAAAGATCATTTTGGAAGCTAAGATTAAACTACATGAAATACAAACAAAGATGCATTTTCATAACACGCAAGCCATCAAACCCAGGGCCTCACACATGTCAAGTGTGTGCTCTACCACTGTGCTACATCCTCCAGCTACGTGTATTTATTTTTAAAAAAGGACATTAAGGGGGAGGGACTATTTAAAAACAAAAAGGAAATAAAGGGATAGGGGTTGAGGAAAAATGATAGTTTTAGAAGGGATGCAAAGAAATTTAAACATATGTATAATAGAAATTCCTCACAAAGGAAACTGATCAATGGTAAAGAGTAAATGCTAAAAAATAAAGTGAAAGGAAATTAATCTTAAAAAGGGAAGTTCAAAATTTCACCTTGAGAGCAAACATTGCCTATCTGAGAGAAACTCAGAATAGGCTTCACTGAGGTGTATTTTTAGAAAATGTTTGAAATTCAAAGAAAATCCTTTGGATATTTAGACAAAAGGAACAAGACCCTCCTTAGAGAAAAAATAAAATTACTTTTAAAAATGTTTAAAAAAGGACCAAGATGAAATATACATATCTACCAAGTCCCCATGATCCATTTTTTATTATGTATTACAAACATAGCACTACTAATAAAAAGACCCAATGGTTTATGCTGAGATAAAATGACAGGTGATTCAAAGTCTTTATGAATAAACTGACCTTCAATTATAGAGGCTTCAGGAAAGTTATTTTGAAGATATTCAGAAAATATTCCAAAGAAAGCCTTTTCCTGAGGAGCCTGTTACCAAATGCCTTTTAGCCAATGAAATGACTACAGAGATACAAAGCCCAGCGGTGAGGGTTGGTTTGTCCATAGACCTAATGCATGACAGAGAACAAAGGCAGGCATTTAAGTGCAGTGCGTGGGGCCTGCCTGAGTTTTTAACCCCCCTGTATATGGCTCTTATTATTTACATAATACAATATAGCTTCAGTGCTGAATAGCAGGACTGTGTGCAATGTATAAATATGAACCTTCTGTATACATCTTGAGATCTAATCTGAAACTAAGGTACATTTTATAAGAGTAAAAACTAGGACCAAACATTGCAATAAATCAGAAATGGTGCCTCGTGTATATACCTGTTTGGAGATGAAAATATGCATTACCAAAACCCTACTGTAAGTGTATATGTATATCTATATCTATATCTATCTATCTATCTATCTATCTATCTATCTATCTATCTATCTATATATCACAAGTTTCATACATCACAAGGAACCTTCCATTACAACACAGAAGTTATACTACTGGACAGGCATCAGTGAAGGTTTACCGCCTTCTCTAGCTGTTGTTGTGCAGTTCTGTAGATAATGCAGCCGATGCAGTGCACCCAAGAGCACTGCAGCCCTACAACCAAGTACAATTAATATAAAACAGCCCTCTTCAAGTGGTGCTGGAAGCCACTAACAAGTGTACCGCAGCCATGTTGCTTATGATTTTCCATGCAGAAGGGTACAATTACATTAAGAACTGAAATCTTTAAACATTCTTTCTGGAACCAAAACATTCAACAAAAGATGCCCATGAGAAATTACCTATTAGATACCTTCGTAACTTAAAGATTCAGATGCATATTATTCAGTAGAGCCCCTTTACAAGAAAACCAAACATAGTTTTAGTTCCTCCTTATGAGTGGTTAATCCTAGTGCAGCTCTGTGCTATGCCCTTTTAGGACTAAGAATAAAGCAAATATCTTCTGGTTCAGGCCAGCATAAGCCTGAAAGCTTATCTCAAGACTCTGTTGTTGGCTTGATGGTTTTACTTAAAACTAATTGTGATTTACGCCTTTCATAGAATGTCTTATTTGACAGCTTTTAGAAGACTAACTTGCAAGACCCAGGCTTGCATATGACATCAAACTGTTTTGACAGTGGAATTCAATGATTAAAAGCTAGGGGAAGCTGGGTGTGGTGGTGCATGCCTGTAATCCCAGTGCTGGAGAGACTGGGGCAGGGTGATCATGCCAAGTCTGAGGCCAACCTGGGTTCCATAGTGAGTTCTAGGGCAGCCTGCACTACACAGTTAGACTCTGTCTCACCCTACCCCTGTAATAGGGCAAGATTAGGGCTAATATAAAAGAAACAGATTAATCTCACTGATTATCTTTTCAGTGTAAACTGGAAATAGAGAGTTACTCAAATTAGATGCTGAAGGGAAAGAAAAGAGGTGAGGAATACTACGGTTTAATTTCAGTATTACATGGTATACAGCAACATGTGATAGTAAAAAAATGTAATGAAAGCTCTAAGGGTATTAAGTAAACAGTATAAAATTAATGATTAAAATATAAACCTTCCTAAATGCCAAACACTATAAAAATTTGCTTGTATTAGTGATTCAACATAACAGTGAAGGAATAAACAATAATATTTGAAAAATGATTATGCTTGTAGGAGGAGGAGAAACCAGAGCAGAGAGGGCAGCCATAGCTCTTTAAGTATACCTTGTTTTGAAAATTTGACATTGAGATTGTTTATATACTTTACTTAATTATAAAACAAAATTAGGCCTGGTGTAGTGGCATATGCCTGTAATCCCAGCGCTCCTGAGGCTGAGGCAGGAGGATCACTGCAAATTTAAGGGGGCTGTGTAGTTAGTTCAAGGTGAGTCTGAATTGCACAGCAAGGTCCTATTTCAAACAACAACAACAACAGCAATAACCCAGAAACATAAAACAAAATTAAAGAGCCAGCTCTTACAAACAAGAGTAAAGTTAAACGAATAAACCTTCCTATCTTGTCACACACAGGCAAGCTCACATAGAGAAATTTGTCTTCTAAAGCCTGTGCATGCAGGCAAAAGGGTTCTGACGACATCCCTAGGCCAAGGAGAAATGTTTTGAACTGACTCTAAATCACATAGATTTGACTCTCCCCTCCCTATGTGATCAAATGTAAGATAAAAAGAATTGTGAAATATTATCAACTAATCATATGGTCAACAATAAAACTGGTATCCTCACACTAAATCTGTTGTGGGTAAACGGAAAGATAAACCACGATAAACCTTTTGATGGTATCATCACAGATAGGATTTCTCACAAGGAAGAAATGAGAGTAAGTAAAATAAATGAGTTTGATATCAGTGTGGTTAAATAAAAAATGGGTGTTTTATGTATTAGCATAATACTTTTGACCATTAAAAAGGATTTCAGAATCCTAACTTTTGGAGTAGTGGAGAACAGTTGCAAACACTGTCAAAGTACATGTTCTCAAACTTCTGGAAATAAATTTTTGCCTTGCACAAATTTAAGTAGTGTTTATTAAAACAAAAACAAAACAAAACAAATCACAATGTAGTAAGAACAGCAAGATATCCCAGCAGCCTAATTCTAGTACTCCGGGAGGCTGAAAGAGGAAGATTCCAAGTTTAAACCCAGCTTGAGGAACTTATTAAGACCCTGTCTCAAAAAGGGAGGCAGAATGCAGTTCAGTCTCCCAAAGAGCAACAAAGAAATAAAACTCAGCAAACTTTGTTGTGAGTTAGTTTGTGTTCATCCTATCCACCCTATTCTCCTCTGTGGAAGCCTGAGGCCTGGCAGGGCTGGAGGAGATAGGGGGTACAGAGCTTTCTGGAGACCCATTCTTAGGATGGGGTCACTGTGGACAGTCGGGAAACTGCTGGGGAGCTCGGTTCTCAGGGTCCAGAGCTCCCTGTGTGAGCATAGTCCTGCATGTAGGAGGCCTTGTGAAGAGGATGGACTGCCCTGCCGGAGGCTGAGAGTGACTTACTAGAACTTAGGAGGAAGGGCCAGGGCATGAGATGGATTAGGAGCTTTGCAAAAAAAGTCACCACACCAGCACACAGCAGCAATAATAACAGTGAACATAAGCATGGGGTGGCATATGTCTGTGATCCCAGTCTTTATGAGGCTGAGGCAGAAGGATCCTGAGTTTGAGATCAGCCTGGGCTACAAGAAAACCCTGTCTCAAAAAGCCAGCAAAACGAAATAGCAATAAAACCCTTGACTGAGGAGAATCAGATTTCTAGACACGGCAAATTATTTTATTAAAAAAAAAAAAAAATATATATATATATATGGTAAGACATGCTAAGAAAACTGGAATCTGAAAGGTACAGTGGATACTGGGTAAAGGGAATGATCTTATTCAAAAGGAAAAAATTACTGAATTGAGGACAGGAGAGGAAAGAGATTTATTATGTATGTAAGCATGATGGGTTGGACAACTATACTGTGTATTTCTGCTGGTCTGTGGAAAGGAGCAGAGAATACTTAATTTATTTCATCTCCTTTTTTAATTGCCGTTTTTCTCTTCTTAATTTCTTATACCTTTCTTCTTCCAACTTTACATGTATATTATCTGGTAATATGAATAACTAGTTGAAAGACAACAATATGTATTACAACAAATACTGTGAAATTCATATTACTTTGTTATGGAAATTCTGTATCATGTATTTTTTTCTCTTTTTAACTCTAGTTTGGCCTTTCTTTAAAAAAATAAGAAAAATACAGATGAAGGATTTCTTTTTTAAACAAAGTGATTTATGTTTGGGGAAGGAAATACACAAGTCAAGATAGAAACATCTTGTCAGAAAGGAAGGCAAACGATGAAAGCAGCAGTGCTGCAGTGAAAGCGATCAGAAACCAGATGGGTAGACCCCAGCTGACCTGGTGGGGTGGTCTGCATGTATCTAAGGGGAACCCTCACAACTGACCAGAAGTCATCAAATGTGTGGCAATCGTCTGTCATTTGGATGCTTCCTAAAAGCAGACCATCAGACTAGAATTGAATCCAGGATTGTTTATTGGAGAGGGAATCTCAGGGAACACAAGAGAGAGAGGGAGGAAAGAAGACGGAAGGGGAAATAGTAACCGCAGGCTCATGGATGAGTTGCAGACTCCACTGGGTGATGTGGCATGATTTTAAGAACTGTCCTTCCACAGGAAATGGGAGCTGTCCCTCATTGCATAGAAGTTCTTTTGAAGCATCCAGTATCTCCTTTCTAGACTGCTCCATGGTGGACTGAGCAAGCTCTTATCATAGAAAAGCACTCAAAGGGGCCAAACCAGAGTGATGTGAGACATGGCCGACATGCATTGCTGTGGCTTGACAGAGATACAGGTGGGCTCATGGGACACAGTGCTAGGCATCAAGTGAAAATCTTTCCCCAGTTCATAGTGACAGCGATAGGAAACAAAGCCCACTTCAGGGATGGCCTGTGTGTGTGTGTAGGGGGGGGGGTAGAGTATAAGCTCATTGTGAAGACTGGGGAGATTCAGGCATCTCTTGTGTTCTTCCTAAAAGACATGTGTTCCTGAGAAATGATGTAGTTTGTGGAAGGGTGTCTTTTGTGGTTGCTTCCCAGATAATAAATGATATAAGAATAATAAAATATCACCAGATTTTAACTTCAGCAGAACTAGTGACCAAGGCAAAGATTCCAAATCTCTGCTACCTTCACAAGGGCAGATAGCCAGACCTTCTCTACCTCTTTTTGGAAGTAAGCAGATTGTCCAGTGAAGGTGGAGCACCAAGGACATTACACCTGAATTTCATCCAGCCTCTAGATTTAACCACCATTTATAGGAAATGTAGATGACCAAGTAACATATTAAGCAACCACAGGGAAATAATCAAGAAACTCTAGATTATAAGAAAGTCTTGAGGACAAAGGAAAACTTTCAATCAACAGAATAAATGCAGTGACAGAAGACAAAAGATAGGTGTGAATACCACAAACTAAATAGATGTAAAAGACATGTCAAGACATTGTAGCTTATGATTTTACTTGCATGATGATCCCAGTGAACTTCCAAAATTACAAGAAAATTAAGAAACTTTGCACAGTATTTTCATACTTGATTATTTTAAAATTGTTTTGGTATAAAGATACATAAATAATAAACTAGGAAGCCGGGCGTGGTGGCGCATGCCTGTGATCCCAGCACTTGGGAGGCTGAGGCGGGAGGATCAGTGCGAGTTCGAGACCAGCCTGGGCTACAAAACTGAGCTCAAGGCCAGCCTGAACTGTACAGCGAGACCCTGTCTCAAAAAGACAAAAAAAAAAAAAAAAAAAAAAAAAGTAAACTAGGGGTTTTACTTAGAATAGCAAAAAATGGGCCCTTTTCTAATTTCTGATATTTTATCATATGAATCATTTAATAGTAAAACATCGCTTAGAGTAGATGCTACTGTTCTTCATGAAGATACTAGACAGATGGGTGATTGCTGTGAGTTTGAGGCCAGGTTGAACTACATAGTGAGACCTTATGTGATAGTTAACTGATTGTGTTGAGTAAGAAACACCCCACTGAACTGGATCAGTGTAGCTCTGGGCGTGGCTGCAGGAGTTTACTGAGACAGGAGACAGGAGATCCCTGCGTGTGAGGGGCACCAATGGGCTTGCTGCCTGAATGGAATAAGAAGGGAAAGGAAGAAGGAAGGTCACTTCTGCTTCTACAGAGGAGCTCCACTCTTCACCTTCACCTTGGGCATCATCTGGTGCCAGTGTAGATTCTTCAGCCTCCCATCACTGGCCTCCCATTTGGCCTCCTGATAGGGGCTTGTGCATGACCCTCCAGTGGGCTCTAGGCCTTCAACTGCATCTTTGGATCTCCAGCACACAGATGGTCCTTTTGTGCTTCTCCACACCTGACCCTGGGTGGCCACAGCAAGCCTATCCTGTGTACTCTGAAATATTTATATACCTTGCACTAAATCTGTTTCTCTAGTAAGCACCGACCAATACCCTGTCTCAGAAACAGAAAAACTTTTGAAAAAGAGCAAATTTTGAATACAAACAAATCAATCTTCACTTCTGTGAAAAGCCAGGAAAACTAAAAGTGAACCATGGGCTATACCTGAGGAAAATATACTGGAAAACTTTGATAGAGTTTTTCTCTGAAGACAGAGAGAAGGCAGAGAAATTAGTTGCTTTAAGTCTCCTTAAAAGGAGAAAAAGTTCAAATGATTTTCAAAGTCTTGGTTTATTCTTTCTGGCTAGTCCTCTTTTGAACAAACATGTGAATTTGTACAAGAACTGAAAGGCAGTGTTTCTCTAAAGTTCTAATTATTAGCCCAAATGTGAATCTTAGAATGAAACAGACAAGCCTAAGCTCTCCATATATCAGTCTATGTCTTCTTTCTAGCTACATAAATGTTTCATTCAGTTCCACTTACATAATTTTTCTACATATCCTTAAACCTGTTCAGATTGAAAGCTCGTGGAAAGTGAGATTGGATCGGGGTATATGCTGACTGAGAGCTGAACAGTTCCATGCTTGGAGTCTCCTGCTCTGGAGCACATGCTCCAGCTCCAGGGATTTGCTGATGTCTACTGGGAAGTCCCTTTTAGCATGGCATGGGGTGAGTAGGTGCAGATGGGATATTTCACAAGAGATGGACTAGGCCAGGCCTTCACTGTTTCCTGTGGTGCTCATGTATCTGAAAGCTTTGGCCAAGGCTTGGTGGCAGGGCCAGGGAGGAGAGGCAAGCCTGCTTCTTCAGGACCTTCAAGTTGGCTGCAAACTGGCTAGGGCCCCTTGTATCCCTTGTTTTATATCCGCGCTCATCAGGTTTGTTTCTCCCGCCCATCCAGCTGGCCGGGTGTCTACCAGGGGTGCTGAAGAGAGAACCTAACCTAAGGGAGGTATTGAAGGGGCTTATCTCTGCGTGGTTGCAGAGGCAACAAGCAGAATGGGGCTTCCTTTCCTCTCCACACAGCGAGCTGTCAGTGTGCTCACCACATTTCTGATGTTCACAGTGTCACCCTCTGAACTCCTATATTTGGCTTAGGAAGCCTTTTCAGCCTGGGCTTCAAGGAGAGTTTTGATCTGCTGACAGACCGAGGTCGGGATGCTGTACTAGGTCAGTTTAGGTCAGGGCTTTCACAGCCATTAGTAATTCAGAAGGCCAATTTTGTGGGATGAAACCAGTGCTAAAACAATAACAATGTAGAATAAATTAGAACAGAGCTCCACAGAACAGATGCAGCAGTGTCAGAGTGCATTTCAAACAGCAAAGGTCTGAGTAGTGTGTGTGTGTGTGTGTGTGTGTGTGTGTGTGTGTTTGTACTATCTTGGAGTGTGAGGAGTGTGGGCCAGAAAGCAAAGAAAAAAGAAAACAAAAACAAAAATAAAACCCAGACACATACAAAGTTCTGGAGGACTTGAAACTTGTTTGGAGAGTTCTGGGTGCCCTGAAGTTCAGGCTTTCTGGACAATTAGATCCCCAGAGAGCCACATACCGCTTGTAGTGGCTTTGGAAGTTTTGGGGTAGTGATTGAATTGGACGTTTTCTGGGTAAAACAGATGGAAATGCTAGTCTGAAATTCCCCATGGGAGGCAGAAGGCTGATGATTACATGATTGGCTGACCAGCTGCTATGGGTCATTTTTACCTTAAAAATAAGCGCCAGCTTTGGGCTTGGTCAGTGAGGAGCTGGGGTGATTGAGTAGAAGTGCGGGGAATGAAGCACGGTTGAGGATGCGGTGTGAGGGGGAAGGGGGCGCTTTGGCTCCCGGGATTCTTCACTTAACCTTGAATAGGCGTGTTTACTAGAGGCCAGGCATTTTAGAGCATGTTACCTAATGGCAGAAACAGATAGGGACTTGCCAAAGAAAGATTTTTTTTACCTAAAGAATTAAAAGGCTTGCCTATCAAGATTCAGGCCAGGTGTAATGGTGTATACCTATAATCCCAGCATGTGGCAGGAAGGTCACTATGACTTTGAGGCCAGTCTGAACTACCTAGCAAGACTCTGTCAAAAACTGAGAAACAAAAATAAGAGACGTTTAATGTATCAGCTCAGCAGGGGAGTGCATTCTGAGTGTACATAAGGCCCTGGGTTGTCTCTGGCAGGGCATGGACTGGGAGGTGGGTATTTCAAGTTTAACTGGGGCTAATATGGGCCTGCAGTATGCTTTTTATAAAAATGATTTGAGATACAGGCATTGAATTTTTTTTTTTTTTTTTTTTTGAACTGGGGATCGAACTCACAACCTTGCACTTGCCAGGCAGGCACTTGCGCCATGGAGCTATCTCCCCAGCCTCTTTTGTTTTATATTCTTAGTTTTTAAAAGTAGTTGGGAAGGAGAACAACAATTTATGTCTCTCTCCCCCCACCCCATACACCCTAAGTTCAGTTGCCGTCTAGCTCTATGGCTATTGTTTTTACAGTGTGCCCGTGGTCCCCAGTAGCAGACAGCTCTCCTTACCCATCTCCAGCAACTGGAAAAACTCACTCCCCAGGGAATCCTGGACATCTGGCCATGTGATGCACCAGACCAGTATTTGTGAACTTATTTAACAAACCTGAATGTAGAGAACACAGAAAGGATATTCCTGGAGCATTCTGTGCATGGAAATTGTCGATAGAGATGTGTTTGGAGGTTTAATCTGAGTCACATATGAAGAAGGGAAGGGATGTGTGTGGACAGGGTCATAGACTTGCCGAAGGCATTCTCTTCTTTGCTCCTTGGAGGAGAAATCCAGCCACTTCTTCTTCAGCAGACTATGGTGACAGCAGTTTCATGAACCTCACAGAACCACTCCTGGTCGCCTTTCACTGTGCCTTGGAAACAGGAGAGGGAGCATCACTAACACAGCTTAGACGGGAGGTGACGGGGCTTATGAAGCGCGTGGGGCGGAGTCTGCAGCTGTCTCTGGGTAGCGGTTTATACTGAGGGTATTTCTCAGCCAGAGACAAGAGGTGCTTTAAAAATTCTTGGGGGGTTTAGCCAAACTATACAGGCCATTTCCACTGTCCTATCCCTGTGTGTGTGTGTGTGTGTGTGTGTGTGTGTGTGTGTGTGTGATTTTCAGGGGTAAATGAATGTAGTTCAGAAAAGTCCACAGGAAATCCAATCCTCTACTTCTTGCTTCAACTTACTGATACAAAGGATAATGTACTCCACTCTGATGAAAGCTATAGCAAATGGATGTGAAAAATGTACAAATTGGAGGCAAGAGGATCTAGGAAAACAATCAGCAGCAGGCACTGTTTCTCAGAATGCATCTTTGCCCACACTCCACTGTCTCTCGGCATTTCTAATGTGACTTTCAGCATGTCACTGTAAGCTGAGGGGGGAAAGAAGGAGAGAGCTCTTGGCCCGAGGCAGTGAATATCCCCACAGCTTGGCAAATAGAGCTCCAGCCAGGTGCTGGAATGCTCTGTTCCCTCAGAGCACTAGCTTTGTTGATAAGCTGTTCTGGAGACCAATGATGTCAAAGGCCAAGGCAAACAAGTCACCTGACTGAAAGGAACAGCATGGTAACCTCTGTCAGGAAAATGCTGCTTTACAAGCATTTTCAACCTTTCTGTAACTTATGTTTTAGAACAGATAAATATAAACATTTTTGCTTTTCATTATGTGTGTACAGAATAAGCCATTCATGCTATGTGTACAGAATTTATGATTAATCTTTTTTGGCTCTTTGTCCGACCTGTTTGTCTCCCTTTCATGCCTTTTGAGAAAATTTGGGCACATCGTCTTCTCCTGTTATTTTGAAAGTAACACATTTCATTTCGATACCTGTGCTGTGCTGTGCTATGCTTATGCATGTATTGTTTAATTCAATCAATAAGACATTATTATTTATTATAGCCAACCTTTACTTACTCATATACGTCTACTACTATTGCTGTTATTCTTCCAACCCTTAGTATATTCTTTAGTGATGGCATGCCAGTGGTACATTTGCAATTTAGGGATCTGAACACCTGTTTACTCTCGCCCTTTAAGACAATTTTTGTGGGACTAGGCTTGTTAGGCAATTATTTCCTTTCCCAGTCATTCTCTTCTGCCTTCCATTATTGCTGTTGAGAGAGCATTGAAACTCCTTAGAATGAAATCCGTTTTCCACTGGCTGGCTTAAAAATCCTTTGTTATTCTTGATTTGTGGTGTCACCGTAATGTGTTTATGGGTGGATTTAATTCATCTTGCTTGGGATTCATTGAGCTTTGACCTTTAAATTGTTGCTTATCAGTTCAGGTAAAGCCTGAACTCTTAATTCTTGAAATACTCTGTCCCACTTTCTCTTTCATCTGTTAGGAAACCTATCATGAGATCAGTGTTAAGAATTTTCACTCTTTCATATTGCTCAATTTCATTTTTTTTTTTTTTTTTGATTTTAGAATAACTACTGATCTCTCTTGGTTACTATTTATTTCCATTAGATTCTATAATTTTTTTCAAATCTGCTGTCATTTAATTTTTTTTCTGTTCTCTGCAAGTATTTGCAAGTTTTTCTTTTAAATCAGTAATTAAAATAGTATTTTATGATCTACGATTTCAGTATTGGAATATCTGAACCCTTGTAACCCCTTCTTTCTAGTTGCTCTTTGTAGTCTTGTTTCCTTGTGATTACTTGGTGAGCTGCTCATACATATTAGACAATTTAAGGACTGCCTTGTGGGTTATGATGAAGGTATCCTTTTAGGGAAAGCTGCTTAATCTTCTGCCAGGTATTTAGGGAACTCTGCTCTCCAGTTTAATCTAACTTCATAATTTGATGTCTTTGTAATGTGTATTTGGACAGTGTAGGTCAGCTTGTAGCAATGGCTTGATGTTTCTCCACTTGCTTTGCACAGTTCTAAAGCGACTTTTCTTAGCCTCCCATGGGGGCAGAAAGCCGTATTACTGGTTCACCCCCATTCTGCACAGTAGCCTTCTTGGGAAGGTGCCTGGAAGGTCTTTCTGTTCATCCTGTCCAATCAGATGATAAAAAAGGAAGTCCCTAGTCTTGAGTTTTGGTAAACAGCTCAGGCATCAGTGCTTAACTTTCAGGGTTGCATTTTCAGTTAGATGTTGACCTGTTAATTCTATAGTGGCTTGTTAGATCAGAGCTTTTCACTTTAAGCAAAAGAAAGAGCAAGCAAGCAGGCAGGCAGGCCATCAATTTGTCTTCACGGGGAGGTTGGACAGAATTACCTAGCCTGATTACATTCTAGAAACAGAATTCCTGGTTATGAATAAAGAAACTTTCAGTTAAGAACTTCATGTTGCTGTCCAATTTTCTTATTAGTTTTCTATTAATTGATCTTCTCACAACATATGATCAGGTTTCTTAATTTCATATTCTAAACTTGATTCTCCATGCATAAGAGCACTGCAAATAGCCTCTAATTTTGGTGTCTACTTCAGTAAAGACTATGGAACTTTTAAGAGTTCAATTAAATTGTTTATTTTATCTTGTTCCAGAGAGCAAGGTTAAGGCAATTAAAATCTTAAACTTCTTAAATATACCACAAGAGGTTCAAGGAAGAGGCCAGAAACAGCCCTAAACTCTCCTGTCTGCTCTACAGGTAGTTAGGAGACTGATCTAAGCCTGTCCCTCCATCCCTTGGATTACAGTGTAGGTGAAATATTTTCTCAAGTGAGGATGTGTACGGGCAGAGGGTCCATAGCACTCAAGTTCTCAGAGGTGTAGGACTTAAATTGCAAGCTACAGCTACATACAAATCCAGAGAGGACATGGATCTATGAATTTAAGTGCTTTTGTAGAAATATACCCAGTACCGAAAGAGGCCACAGGAATGCCACATGATCTGGGGATGGACGGTAAATTGCTGAAGGCTTCTTGGAGGTATTGTTACCCAGAGAGCTCACAGGCATTTTTGCTGAAGACACTGAGGTGGATGCACCAAGAGAAGGTAGCTATGTGCGAACACATGTGTGCATGCTCTGGGTTGTTGGTGAAGAAAGCCAAAGGCCAGGCACAGAGCTACATGTACAGCGTGGGCTAGACCACCAAAAGCCCTGGGCACTGTGGGCAGCCTGGGCTTTGGGTATTTTTCAGGCTAAAGGGAATAGATGCTTCATGTGTAGAGCTGGGGGAGAGATGGGAAGCAGTTAGATGGCCTAAGAATGTTATAGAAGACAAGGATTCTCAGGGAATAAATTTTTAGCAGCAGCAAATACAGGGGAAGCTGCAAGTGAAGAGATTAACAGACTGGTGTTTCGGTCTCCTGGGGAACGAGTCCCTGAATGGGAGGGAAGAGCTAATATTTAGGTACTTACTGAGAATGAAGTGGGAGCCAATTCACGGGGAAGGCTTGGAAGCACCATAGCTAATGGACTACACAACATATTCCCTAGTTTATGGCGCAGCAGAGACAGCTCCGGAGCAAAGGACAGAATTATAAATACCGCAGGTCAGGAAAACGGCCTTTAGCTAAATTTTGCTGTTCCCAAGAACAGTGTTTCTTTTCTCTTGGATCAACATAAATCAATGGAAAGCACCTTGGCGTGGGATTTGGTCTCTGCACTTAGACACCTACAGCGAGTGTCTGCAGCTGTGACCATCTTCTTCCTTCTAGGACAGCACCTCTTCCCATGTAGGCCCCGCACCTAGCAGTGCTGTGGATCCTTGTTCTCTTACTTTCTTTACACCCAAACCTTCACAGATCCTATTTTGCTCTGATCTTCAACTCTGCCCTCTTTCTTGGACCCTGTTTGCTGATAAAGCAGTGGAGAGGGACAGGAGCATATACGACCTTCCATATCAGACTCAGCTGAGCAAATGAGCTCCTTCTGACACACCTGCTCCTTGCCAGGGTCATCTCAAAGGCACCAACCAGTTCTTTCCAGGTGACTCTGCCAGCCACTACTATAAGTGCTCTACTCTGTACTATCTCCCAGTAGCATTGAATGCCCGAGCTGAGATGCTCTCCTGGAGCTTTTATTGTTTTACTTCTCTTGGTTTTCTGTTCCCTTAGTTAGCTGTTGCTTCTTGGCATCCTTTGGCTGCTCACTTTTCTTTTATGAATAAAACATTTTCATATAAAATGAGAATAACAATAGTTTTTCACTATATATTATCTTCAAAGTAGTTACTCAGTATAAGACATAAACTAAATATTCTTACAAAAAAGAAACAGATAAGATCATAACAAACCTTTTTTATACCTTTATAAATCTTTTATTTATTTGGTAGGGTCTTACTGTACAGCTCACATTCATAGTTATCATGTTTCAGCCACACCAGTGCTGAGATTATAGGTGTGCACCACGATGCCCGGTTTTGGTGGCTGGCACTGTGTGTCTGGAGTTCTGGGCTGGCATGCCATGTGGTACTTGGGGATGAGAATTGTATCTTTGTGCTATCCAGGTAGGCGCTTAAGACTGCTGGGCCATCTCCCCAGCCCTACATTCATCTATTGATGGACATGTATGCTGTTTCCAAGATTTAGCTACTATTATTTATTTTGCTGTATTCACAGGTTTGCATGTATCTTGGTAATCTGATGATTTTAACTCCTGAAAAGATATGTTGGAGAAGGATAACTGGGTTAGAGTATCTAGGTTCACTTTTTGAGGAATTTCCAGTGGCTTCCACAGTGGCTGTACTAACTTACGTTCCCACTAACAGTGTAGCAGAGTTCCTTTTTCTCTACAACCTTGCCAGCATTTGTTACTAAGTTTTTTTGATAACCATATTTTCAGATGTGAGATGGAGCTACCAACGTAGTTTGCATTTCTTTGTTGGCCAATGATGAGTGTTTTGTTCCTGATGACATAACATATTTCCTCTTCTGAGAAATGTCTATCATTTCAGTGGCCCAGTTTTTTATTGGGTCTTTTATTTGGGGTCTAATGTTTTTGAACTCTTTACTATAACCTTGATATTAGTCTCTGTCCATGGAATAGCTGACAAAATTTTTTCCCATTTTGTAGTTTCTCTCTTCATTCTGGCAGTTGTTTCCTTTGCTGGGTGGCTTTTTCATTTGATAGGATCCCATTTGTTGTTTCATAGGATCATTTCTTGTAACACTAGCGTTCTGTTCTCAAAGTCTTCAAGAGTTGTACCTATTTTACCTTCCAGCAGATTGTTTTTAATATTTAAATTGAGTCAGTTTGATTTTTGTTTAGTACATGATGTGATACATAGGTTGACCCAGTGATTCTCAGCAAAATGTCTTAGCCTTTCTTGTGACAGTGCATATTTTTTCTTTTGTTAATTTCACTGATCCATCTTTGTTTTGTGCCAGTACTATGCTGTTTTAATCACTGTAGCTTGACAGCATAACCTCAAGTCTAGAATTGCGATGCCACCTGCTTTGCTTTCATTAATGAATGTTTTTGCTATTTTCTTCCAACTTCATACAAATTTTAGGACTGTTTTCTGCTCTGTGAGATATGATGTTGGCATTTTGATTAGAACTCCTTTACAGGAATTTTGCAATTATAGCCATTTGGATTGTTAGTTGTACCTATCCATTTTCTGATGTCCTCCTCAATTTCCTTTTTCAGTCTGTTATTCACTGTGGAGGTCTTTTGCTACCTTAGGTTAGTACCTAAGTATTTAAGTTTTTTTTTTTTTTTTTTAATGCTAGTATGAATGGTACTATCTTTCTAATTGCTTTTTCAGTAGAATGCTATTTATCTGTGTTTATTTTGTGTACCATTACATTTGAATTTGGCTATCAATTCTAGGAGTCTTTTGGCAGGTTTTCTTATGTTGTAAGTAAAGGATCAAGTCATTTGCAAATATTCTGATTTCATCCTTTCCTGTACACATACACATGTCTTCTCTTTCTCTTGCCTAACTGCTGTTTCCTGGACTGTACTGAGCAGGAACAGTGATAATGGGCACTTTTATTTTACTCCTGATTTTATAAAGGCTTTTTACCTCTTCCCCATTTAATATAATGTTGGCAGTATGCTGGCCACAAATGGCTTTTCTCATGTTGATGACGACCCTCTATATGTATTTTCTTCAGTTTTTAAAAAATGGATGTTGAATCTTGCCAAAGGCTTTTTGTACATCTATGTAGATGATCATGTGATTTTGCTCTTGCTTCTGTTAATGTGAATTTCATGCATTCTTTTGCATGTGTTGAACTGTCCTTGCATCCCTGGGATGAAGAATCATGATGTATGTTTTTGATGATTTGATCCCAGAACTACTCAATGTGAGATAAGAATCATGTACACACCAAACCAATTCTAATGGATTTACTCCCAATTCTATCAGAACTTCAGAAAAAACTAAAGCACTGTATAGAACTGTGGCTTTCTATCAGATGTATTTCTACTATAGTTCATGATTTCCTCCTCAACAGCCCCTGTAATGATTTTGGGGAAAGTAGTGAGTTTTTGGAGGCACTTTATTGCCTTTTTATGTGCTAGGGTTTGTAAATTCTTCGGGCCAGTGCTCCATTTTTTGGGAGTGAGCCACAGAATTTTTTATAATCTCTCAGGCAATCCAGTTATTGACCTAGAAAGAAAAACAAATGCTTGCCACTACATTACTTTGGTCTACAGTAGAAAATTCAGCAACAACGGCATTAAATGTCAATTAAATATTGACAAACCCTAGAAACTACTCATGTAACAGCCCTTTACTAAAACAGAGGAGTCTAAATTTTAGTGAAGATTAGGCACCCCCCCCACCCCCCAGCCCTCTGTATTGAACTACAGTAGTTCAGATCACTAATTTCTGCTGCCAGATTTTAAAAAGTAAGACTTTTTAAAGCTATCACCCCTCAGGTGATGACTCTCACTAAATCTGCCTCCCATAACACCACACAGGTCTGTGATCTTCCTGGCTGAGCCTATCTCCCAAAGCTGTCTCTCACTTGATTTCTATGGAAGGTTATGGATACTGTCCAGAGTAAAACTCTCCTCTTAAATGCTGGTCTCTTCTTTGAGGTCAGTCTGTTGGTTGTCAAGTTTATTGTTCTGTGTTATGGAGAATCCAGGGACTAGAGGCTAGGTCAATCTTCCGGTCAGCCTCAGTATAGGCCAGGGGTAGGGTGCACACTTCTAGGACCTCTGCCTGCTCACACTGTCCCTTAAACATCAGGAGTTATTAATGACCTGTAGGATTTTATTTGCCCCAATATTGGGGAATCAACCCAGGGAGTGCTGAACTGTATCCCAACCCTTTTTACTTTTGAGACAGGATTGCCCAGACTGGCCTCAACTTGACCCCTGCAGCTTGCTGATGAGCTACATCTCTGGTGCTGGATTGTTCGTTATTATAGACTTTTTTTTTTTTTTTTTTTCTGTGAGGGGCAACAATGTAAATTACAAAGGCTCTGAAGACTTTATGTTGCAATTACTCAGTTCTACCACTGCCTAACAGCAACCAAAGACCCTAACTACAAGAAAGCATGTAAGTGTGTTGTAATAAAACCATTTACAAAAACACACAGTGCACTGGATCAGGCCTGAACCTGGAAGACTGGTCTGTTCTACTACTTTCCTAGAAAAATTTCCTCTACTGTGCCTCTAGTGAATACCTACATAAACACCTTGATGCTTCTGTATCCCAGTCAGTATCTACGTTTAACTATTGTCTCTTGGCACTACAAACCTTAAAAAATGAATTGTGCTCTTTTCCCCTAAATCTGGGGTCTGCTTAGTGTTCTGACTTAGTAAAAGGCGTTGCTATCTATACAACTGCGTAAGGCAGGATCCTCATCATTTGGAAGAGGAGGTCTGGAAATGGTATTATTTGAAGCACACAATCAAATTTAACATTTCACTAATAGAGCTAATCTTTATTTCCATGTTTATTACATGTTTGTCTTTGATGTTGAGTACATATTAGGACTGATTTAACATACAGTGTTGGAGATTTGATATTCTCCACTGAAAGGATTAAAAAAGAATGTAAAACTACTAAATGCTAGTTAATGTGAGTTCTAAATTATGGTAAACAGAACAATAAATATCTTGCCATTTTTCTCTAGTTAACCAAGATGAATTTCATTATAAAATTTTTTTCATAACAATTTATTTCAAGAAAGGAAATTAGGGATAGTCATAAAAACCATGTAAGTACAGGGTACAAATAAATTAAGAATTTTAACACAGAATGCCTACTTTCTACTTAAAATTATGATTTGAGAGGGATTAATTAGTGTCAACTATAGCTCTAATGACTTAAGTCCACCTATTTTTGTCAGGAAGACCTAGGCTGACTTGAGGATGACAACACCAGTTCTATTTGGCATCCATATTTAACTGCATGGTGTTCAGAACAGGGATGGCCAAATACTAAGTGTGCATTCAGAAATTTAGAATTAATCAAGAGCAAGTGACTCAGAGTTAACAGAATTAATCATTCTACTTCCTGATATTTAGTTATAGCTTTTATCATTCACTGAAAGCTTCAAGAGAAAATTTCCCTACATATTCTGAGCTGCTAAAATGTACAGAACACTAAAAATACTGCCTGTGGTATAATTCCAATGTTTAAATATGGCCAAAATTATGGTGGTTACCAAAGTTGGTATTGGTAATATAGTTTCTTTCAACTAAAGACTAGTCTTTAGTTACACAGATTTTTAAAAGGCTTAAAACTTATTTCTGTCATGGATAAACCTATGTTCTTTCTAATGCCACTTAAGACTGATTAACTCACTTATTTTTAGATTATTCCAGTGATAAAATATTTTCTTATGTAACTGTTCAAAAGATTTATGGCTTTTCAATATTTAAAATTTCACACTTAATGTGACATTGTTTTTCTCAATCAGTTGTCTACTATTAGCTTCTTAAGAAAGGACAAAAGATAATGCCATAAGACATATTTAGCTTCCTTCCTTCCCTGAAAATCGCCATTTCTTTTAATGGCATACTCCTTTTCTCAGAGCATGGGCCAGTCATTGTGTAATTTTGCTGAAAGGGGCATATTACAAACATCTTGGGCTTTCTGCATCATGTGGTCTCTGATGCAACTTCTCAGCTTCTGCTATATAAGAAAGCAGCCATAGTCATCACAGAAAGAACAGCCCACCATTTGGCCTTGAGAGGCAGAGCTGGTAGCTGGCCACTGCCATGGAAAACAGACTGAATATACGAGCAACCTGGTGACTGACTCAGAACCTAGCAGTTAATCAGTCTAATACCCTGAGGTTGAACATTTTGAATTTAGCTATCTCTCTTAGATAAGACAACTACCAAAACTCATGTCATCATGCTTTTTATCAGGAGTAATTTATCCTCATATAAGAACTTGAGTTCTTAAGAAATTTAACTTAAAATTAATAAAGGATATCCATATAATTTAATATCCAATTTAATTTTTAAAAAACTTAATGAAAAATATAACAGAATCAAAACATTTAAAATAAGTACACTCGCTACACACTCCAGTTAATTCATTTAAGTCATACCAACTATAGAATATGAAAAATAAATTCAGAAGTATAATTGCTTTAAAATACACTACTCCCACTTTTGTCAATATTTTACATTTATGTATATATACTATTGTGGAAGCAGAATTTCTCTCTAAAAACATTATCTCCTTAAAATCTTGAGGTGCATATTAGAGCCACAGGCAATATCTGACATATAAAACTGTAGTACAGGCCTTTCAAATTTGGCATTTCACTGCTACAATACAATGACCAAGGTATGTAACTGTATAGTGCCTAGACATTCCAGTAAGAACCATTATTTTCTTAAGATGTAGAATGATTAATACATATTCTACAAGGGGCAGTGCGGTTAGTAATTCTAAAGGGTATGTCCTGATATACTTTCAATTGTACAATAACACAAACAACTTCGTTAAGGCCATGTTTTATTTGCTGATTAATGGACAAAAGGCAATGTAATTTATTTTCAAGTATTTTCTTGAAAGTCTGTGCTCATAAAAATCATGAAAAGTTGGAAAGACTGTTAAATCACTGAGACTTTAAATATATCTTACACAATCTTGTTTGTACAAAAATACAAGTTAAATATAAACATAAAGCAATCATGATAATTTTATGCAAATCTGTTTTATGTGATCTTTAGTTATATATAAAAGTTTCTTGGTTCTGTTACTTGTGAAAAGATCAATGCCAGATTGAGTTACTATCTATTGGCAAAGGGCCCTAAAAAGCTTGCTTTAGCATTAATCTTTCACAATGGTTATGTGTGTTGCCTAATTTGAGATCACCTAAATACTGAAAAAGAAAAAAAAAAAAAAAAAAAAAAAGGAAAGGGAAGTTATGTCCATAAACCAACAAATAATTTGGCTGTAATGTATCATAAAACACAAAGAAACCCCACACAGCTGTACAATAAACATTATGCTCTACATAACTCCCACATGGGTGCTCATGTGCGCATGCACCCTGCCACAGGACAGAGCCTATTGGGGCGCTGCTTCCAGTTCTATGTTCAGTTGTGCATTCTCTCTTATTTCATCAAATGAGTAAATTTTTGTCACCTTCCCATTCTTGAAGACAGTATGGAGAAGATCCTGCAGAAATGTAAATTTAATGATTAAAGAGACTATCAAACTAAATATGTGAATCAAGTTTTAATAAATTCACCTAGTCAATACAGACATGGTGATGGCGTTCAACTTAACAATATTCTAAGGTAACTTCAATATTTAAGCTAACTTCCTTAAAAAATGAACTTAATTTTTGTTTGACATACACGCTTGGCTGTCTGAGAGAATTGAGACCAACACTGTAAACACTGACAGCACAATAAGATAAGCCCTGCCAATTCCAACAGACTCAAAACTTAAAACCTGTCAACTTGCAAGTTCAATAAATTTGCTGGTCACTACATTTTTAATCTAAAAACAATACCAAACAAAAACCAACCTCAAATAAACGCAGGTAGTGATTTTGATCTCATGCACTCAGACTGAGTTAATAAGGACTCTCTATCTTCCGAAGCCATTATTTGTAAATGTAATATACTTCATCAGATAATGGTGACCAGGTAGAAAATAAGGACTAAATTCACTCTGGATATGGTAAAGCCACTTCTGTTTCACTAAGCAGTTAGCTACCTACAGTTTCTCTTTAAGAATTTTTTTACAGAAATAATCTTAGCATTCCATCTATTTTTACAGTACATACAACATCATCCAGAATCTGTCACTGAATTGCTTTAAATTAGTTGTTGCCTTTCTTTCTCCTAACTTTATCAGGGAAATAAAACTATCAGAGAATGCTGGCTCCTATTCTATAATCAAAAGGTCTACATGATCATACTGAGACTGCTACGTCAGATGTCCTAGTGCTTTGTTCACATACTCACATTTTTACTGAGTCTCTAGTGACTATTATTTATATTATGCCAAATTTATTGCTTACAACAGGTTGCTTTTAGTATATTTTAAAATTTTTAAGCCAAAATTCATGAAATAATTTTTATCTTTAATGAAGATAAATCTGCAAATCAAACATCTAAAATTAGATCCTTTGACCTAGTTTTTTTTTTTTTTTTTTGGCTCAAATCAACCGAATTGAAAGCAAAAATGTATAGAGTGCTAAGGTGGTCCACATAATATGTTTTAGGACCTTTTTTTGTTTGTTTGTTTGTATTTTAGAGAAGGGTGTATAGGTTGTTCAGGGTTTTACTACTAGATCAGACTCATAGTGACCCACCTGTTTACAGCCTCCCAAGAGCTGGGATTACAGGCATGTGCCACCATAACCAGTCTCAGTTGCAGTATCACCATGCCCCAGGAAAAGGGCCTGCATGGCAGGCCTGAGGATTGAATCCCCATTGCAGGTGCTTTAATCTGCTGAGCTACTTGGTTGGCCCTTTGAGTTACTTTTTGTGTATTCAAAACTTACAAACTTTTTAGTTTGTAACTCTCATGATTAAAAAACTTATTCTACAGAAAACTGCTCCTAAGTATTTACATGCTCAGAAAAGTTTGTTAAGGTATTACTCTTAGTCATGTACTCTCTAAAGCAACTCATACTGTCTTTTCATTTTTACACTAACATAATTTGCCTTTTTTAGCTCACGGAGTTGTTTTAAAAATCTAATGAGAATAGGCCAGGTATGGGGGCATACAACTGTACTGCTGGCACCTGGGAGACTCAGGTAGCAGGACTGTAGTGAGGTTGTGGCCAGCCTAGACTACATTGAGTTGAAGGCTAGCATCAACTACAAAAAACAAACAAACAAACAAACAAACAAACAAAACCCCCAAAACCCCTAATGTGACTAAAGAAAACCATTTGAATTCAATACTATCAAGTCATAAAACTGTCACCTCAATGTCATAAAACTGTTCTGAAAGTGACTTACAAATACAATTATAAATACAGTACAAAGGCCTCATTTTTAATTTGGAGAGCCAATAATCAAGTGTCACAAAAATCAACTGGTACAGATGCACACCTGACCGTACTCTTCAAGGTCTCCTTTTCCTTCCTCAAGTGTAACGAAATTCCCTGCTGGTGTCCTATGTAATGATAACCGGCCCTTTTTGGATCTTTTGTTGGGATCAGCAACTGGGTCCTTGAAGACATTAATCTGAAATTTGGATTAAAGAGAAAAAGGTTATTAATCAAGAATTCTCCATGACTCAATTGCAAAAAAACCACATACGTGTTTATGCGTAATTAAATATAAATATACTGGAAGATACATATTCACACACGTAATTTGTATGTAACTTCTAAGGTTTTTTACAGGTATAAAGGAACAAACCTATACCTGGCTTTCAGAAATGTAACTGTAGCCTGCTTTGAAGAACAGTTAACTATTATGAAAAAGGGGATGCAAAAGCTCAAATATTAAGTTTCCTTTCTTATCATACTTAGTAGTCCACTTGTGAGCTATCTTTGAAGTTTTAGTGTGTGATCTTTACCATGTTACAAAATGTCTTTAAGTAGATACTAAGTAGAGTACATATATGCTGTTGCAAAAAAACAAAAGATGGATATGACTAAGGTAGAGATTTTCTTTTTAAAATTCATTTTAATGAGAAAAAAAGACAAAATAGTAATGAAACAGTTTCAAAACAAGTTAGAGATTTTCTTATTTTGTAACCTTCCTATTTTCATTACCTTCTACTGTTATCTAGGTATTGTGGAAGAAAAAGACTTCAGAGAACCTGAACAGAGTAGGGCATTTCAGGATCATTAAGGTTAAGGTAGGAGAGAAAATACAATAGAAACAGCCAGCACTGACCGAGGAATAAGAGATAACAAATAAGCCAGGCCTGAAGGCTCAGATATTCGCTTTTCTACTCACTGCTTACAGACTATACTTTCAAGAGGCCACAGAAGACCTGGGTGCTGTGGTGTACATTATAATCCTAGCACAATGGGAAGCTGAGGTAGAAAGACCTCAAGTTCAAGCCCAGCCTGTGCAAGTTAATGATTTCATTTTGAAAAAAACAAAACAAACAGACAAACAAAAAACAGAAGAAAAGGGTTGGGGCTATAACTCACTAAGATGACTCAGGTTTGAGTCCCAGTACTCGGGTGGGGACACTATGAAGACTAGGGAAGATTGTTGTTTAGCTGCTCAACTGCACAATGCTACTAAACATGACTTTGCTGTGACTCAACATTAATATTCCACTTCCCTAAAAGCTTCCCCAGAAAAGCTAGGTTAGCTGACATTCCCACTCAAATCTAAAGCAGTGACAAATGACTAGCCTAAAGTCTCTTAAGTAATCTTTCGTTTCATTATTTTTATGTTTTCCAAGTCTCTTCCCCCCTTCATCATGTTATTATTACTTAAGCATCTTTCTTTCTATGCTTCCAAGTCAAGGTCACCAGTACCTGAAAACGCACTAATAGTCAAAGACCATACTATCCTGTGCCTACTGCTTTAGTAAGTATATGTTACCTCGACACAGAAATGGTGCTAATGCAGGAGCAAAAGTTGAAGGACATACCCCAAGGCCATTGGTGACAACATAGCTACACTTGAAGCAACAATTCAGGAGATCTCTGGTTAACTTCTGTAGCAAAGCTCCACCAGAACCAAAGGAAATATTTTCAATGCTCCACTTTTTTTGTTTCATGCCTTCTACAATCTAGAGGATTGAAGCAAAACAAATAAACAAAACCTGCGTAATATGGAAGAGGATAAAAGTTAATTTCAAAGGAAAACATTAACAAGTAGAGCATCCTGGAGCTGTTTTATTAATAGTAACAAGATGTGTAAGGCCCAGAGCATTGTATTTCACATATTTTTTAGAAACACCCATTCACCCCCCAAAAAGCATCAAAATGGACACGTGTGGAAGGAGGGCAATTCATATATATTTTCTAAATTTGTGTTGTTGTTGTCATTATGGTTGGGTTTGGGGAGTGAGGAATATGCCTATAAATATCTAAGCTAACGAGTCAGCTTCTCTCATCTATCTAGATGCCAGCATCAAATGCATTAGGACCAGTCACTGGACTCTAGGAATGACTAGTACAGAACACTAATAAGGAACAATAAAGCAACTACACTGAGGATTGAAATGTGCAATACTAAAAACCATGCTTGGAATCCCTATCACTCTGGTCTTCTAAATGTGTACTGATTCTAATGTCATATCAATTATTGCAATATTCTCTCTGAAGTAAATGTTTGTTTTAAAAGAAAGAAATAAAAGAGTAAGAGACAAAAAAAAAAAAATGCCATAGGATTATCTTGCTACAATTCTGTATATGATTAAATTGCTAAATTTCTGAGTAAAAAATGTGTAATTGTTTTCCACATTCTATAGGGATTTAAAGTTTAGAATATCAACAATTGATGGAAAATACCTGTTTCATGTTATATCTAAAGCATTTGATATTCAGAAAGATAGGGATGTTAAGCTCAAGTGCCTATGTCATAGGGAACAATATCATTAACTTTCTCTCCTGGAGGGTTAACAACTTAAGTTTGCAGATCAAAAATTAGAGAAAAAGAAGGGCTACACGGATAGCCAATATTTTGGCCCTAGCCCTTTAAGGTGAGGACATAAGAGAACTTGAACTGTAACATCCTGTAACACTGTGGTGTCCCAAGTTTTCTGTTCAACACTATGCAGCCATAGAGGAAAGGGATCGATGACATATAGTGTGCCAAAGAGAGTCACCCAGGGTGAAAACATTTTCTTGGGCTTTCACAGAGAGCAAACTGGTCAAGCAATGGCTGTGACTCACCCAGATCGCTGACACTGACAAAAGATCTACAAATTGTGGTACATGGTTTCAAGATAAATCCTGAGGTGATCCTTGTCAGATAAAAAAGTTACTTTTTTGTTATATAGGTGTTGTTTAATCGTGGTCTTAACCATCCAGCAGAAAACTAAACACGACGTAAAAAGTAAAGCTATATTAATATGCTGAGCTATAAAAGGCTCAAGTCAACAGCTTCTGACATTGCTAGTTGTGGTGATAACCCACTACTATTATGGACTACTGGACTATACATACAGCTACTTTCTCTTAGTTCAATGAGAAGATTTGTACTAACAGTGTTTAGACAAGATAACATGTCTGCATCTTGTACTCTAAACTACTATGAAGACAACAATATGTAATGTATTAATTACTGTAACTACTAACTTGTTGTGAAACTGTCTCACTGCTATTTCTATCTCATTAAAAGTAATAATAATAATAAAAAGAACAATACAACATATACCACGTGTCAGGCCATACCATGCACTAATGGGGATAGACATGGGGGTCAATGATTATGAGTGGCAAAGAAAATATAATCCTTTTTCCTACATAACCAGTTGTGATATTGGTAGAAACATTTTGCTCTAGCTGGTGTGACTGCCATAAATAAGATTATGGGCAGATGCTCTAGGAGATTTATCATTGGCTATTTTGGGGAGGAGGATGATCTAGCCAGCTACTGAGATGTGTCTGACATAAGGTTCTGCTGTTTAATATAATTCTTTCAAGAGATATACCCATGCTAAACAATCCAACTGAATTTTAAAATTTTAATTCTTCTTTCTTGTATTAGAATTCATCTTCTTTTAAGTAGAACAACCAACATGGAAACAAAATCCATTTTTGTTGAAGTAATTCCTAAAGCTTAGGCTGTGTACCAATGAAGCCTAAGTCTTACTACTGTGACCTAACCCAAGGCATTTAAATACAGATTTTTTTGTTTATTGAGATGACTGAACAAAATGAATTTCAATACAGGAAAAATTGCAAGAGTAAAGTAGATAAAGGGAAGAAAAAGGCAACAGATGGAGAATAAAATGATTTGAATAAACCTGAGAGAAAACAGCTTTAGACCTGTCACCTGATTTTAGATATGCTTTGGAAGCACTGTAATGAAAGAATGACAACACTTTCACCTAATATGTTGCTCAGTTACCAGCCAGATTTCTTCACCAAAAGTTATAAAAGACAGCTCACGGCTGAAGTGAATTTTTCTGTTAATAGGTAATTCTAACTAGGGAAAAATTGTCACTCAACAACATTTACATAAACAGAAGGTAATCTGATAGACATGAACTGACAAAATATCACTCTCAGGTACTATTCTCCTAAGTATTTTTGGTATTTTACACCCCAAATATCAGAGGAGCTATATTATACCATCAGGATTTTTCTTTTAACAACTTTTCATTGGAATCTTGTTACCATGTGCAAGGGCTTCTGCAGTATATCATATAACCACTGTTTTCTACTAAGCTACTAAGCTACTAAGTCTTTGGACCAAAGCTGTGATGCTTAGGGGAAATTTCTAAGAAATGTAGAAAAAAATGTTGCAGGAAAATAATATAGGATACCTAGAAGAAAGAAAAACTTAACCTACACATATAATATTAAGATAAATTAAGCCTGGTAAGAAAGACATGTATTTTAGAATTCAAACAAATCTTCCTCTTGCTAGTGCTGAGAAACCAATATTGATGTTATAGGAGCACTCAAAGAGACTGATCCCTATCTGAAACATAGACACTTTGAATTTTATCTAATACAAAAAGTAATTCTTCCTTCTTTCCTACATGAACAGATTCGTTCTGGTATACCATGGAACACAGAAATGGAGGATGGGGTTCCAATGTGTACCTTGAAGGGGTGTCACCAGAGAGACTGAATAATGAAGTCTAAAAGTGAGGCTGACAGTCAAGTGAGACTGACAGAGTCAAGTGAGACCACAGTTGCATCAAATCAATCAGATTTTTCAATGTCAAAAATCAAGGTATCTAATTTAGCAAATGTACAAAGCAAAACTGCTAGATGAATTCTGCTTCTAAAAATACATACTGGGGCTAGGGAGACAGCTTGGTTGTCTAAGTGCCTGCCTGGCCAGCACAAGGTCCTGAGTTCAATACTCTCTATGTGAGTCTGAGCCACATAGTGAGACCCTATACCAAATAAATTAATTAATGATTTTTTTTTTTTTTTAAACCGTATTTACTGATTTCCAATATGAAGAAATCAAGTTCTAGCCTCTGGGCTAAATCAATAGATGTAGTTTCTTCAAGATATTCTTTAGATATTCCACAAGTGCATTTGCATTAATACAAGACTTCAATTCTGACTGCTCTAGTCTAAGGTTCTTCAATGCTGAACAGTATGAGTTTCAGTGTTCATTCTGTTTATGTGTTTAAAAGTATAAAAAGTCAAAGTTTTAAGCTGATTCTCAACTTTAAACATGTGCATGAATTTTCAAATTTTACTTTAAAAGGGATGGGGAAGAAAGAGAAGGAAAAGCCAAAGAACTCTGGTTTTTGATGGTTTGTGCTTCTGACTGCCTAACCCAAGGAGGTAGGCACAGTCCTGGGAACGGGGCTGCTGATGGGCACAGAACTCTGCCTGTTCTTCTTGCGGGGTGGGGGTTAGGAAGGAGCATGTGTGACTTCCTGCTAGGGTGTCCCAAACTGGATTATGGATAATGGTTCTTCATTGTCAAGGCAAGCACTATCTATTCAGCTGTGTGAAGAGGGCAGCAGTGATCAAGTGTGCTAGCTGAGATTTCTTTACTTAAGAGTCTTCATGTTTGTAGGGCATAGTGGTGCCTGTGTGTAATACCAGCACTCCAGAAGGCTGAGGGAAGAGAATTACAAGTTCTGGCCCAGGCCAGGCAACTCAAAAAAAAAGCAAAAAGGTAGTCCCCACCTCTTTGTTACAGTCTTCCATTTCTTCTTTTTTCCTTTTCATATGAAATCTCCTAATGTCCTAATACCCAGTGTCCTAGAGAAGCTAAGGCAGTCTGTGAGACTTGGTAGAAGCAAACTTTTTATTATTGCAACAGAAGTCCATTCCAGAAATAGCTTGTAATATATCACAGCTCTCACTTTCAAATCAACTTTTGCCACACTAACCTCTTCATTTTCTTTTAGGCTTTAATATCTTACATTCTCTGCTTAGTCTTTTTTTTTGGTAATACCGGGAGTTGAACTCAGGCCCTTATGCTTGTCAGGCAAGTGCTTGTCTATTCTACTAAGCTATCTCCCCAGACCCTGTGAATCTTTTTCAAATAGAAAACCCTCTGTTATACAGCTTTTCATCATGTGGACTGGTATACATCAAGATGCCAGAGATTTATGGTAGCACAGCATCCACACTGTGTCTGTGGTATTTTTAATTTTATGTACTTTTGAAACATTAGTTAAAATGAACTATAGCTCTTAAAAACCTTATTTCTAGACAAAAGAGGCAAAAGTTAAGATTGTATAATATACCATTTGGCTAAATCTATTACTAATAACAATCAATGCTTAATTTAGGAAAACGTGATAAACGATTTTATAATTTCTGAAAAAGCACCCATTAATACAACCAAACTTTAATTTGGATCTATGTTAGTAGTCATAACTTTTTGTTTTACATTGTGGGAGTATTTCTTGACTGACGTCATGGTTCTTAATGAGACAACTTTAGAATCATTACCCATGGTAGTTAGTGAGGAACAAGTGCACTGTGGCTAAAACTGTCACATCTTTTTTTGAGACAGGGTTTCACCGTGAAGTTCAGGCTGACCTTGAACTCGCTTTGTAGCCCAGGCTGGCCTCGAATTCAGTGATACTTCTGCCTCAGCCTCTCCACTGCTGGGATTACTGGCATACACCTGGATTATTACTTCTAAATGTACCATTGCAGACACTTATTTAGATTAGTATATTATTAAATGAGAAATTGCTTAATTTAATAAACTGCTTACCTCTTGTAAAGTATTAATATCTACTCCATCCCCTTGAATAACTCTAAGATAAGGTGGCAGCAACTTGTAGCCTTTTGAGTTCTCAGTGACAGGAAACTTCTTACCTAAAATATCCAAAACCTGCAATGAAAAAAATATATGCAACACAAATAACTGAGACTGAAAAAAAAGGAAGCTTTCCAAAAGTTAAGAAGTTTTACTTTGTTAAACAATCATGTACGTATAAAATTAATTCTATTGTTCAATTACTTAAAAAATTACATAATGCTATGTATAAGACCATGAAAAATTTGGTTTCAATCACTTTTAATTATATTGGGAGATAGGAATTCTATGTATAGTAAGGCAATTTATACTATAAACTGACTCAAATGTTTTCCTTTGCATATCTGAAATCACAAAGATTGAAAAAATTCTTAATGTTAAATTAAAACATTTTAAAATGATTTAAAGTCCTGACTGCACTTTTGATGTGCATTTATTCTGCTTATGCCCACATTCAAATAAAAACTAAATTAAATTCACTCAAAAACTTTAAGGACAACGACAAAGCTAGAAACTATATATATAGTTTCACATAGTTGCTCAAATTTTCCTTTCCTGTTATGCCAAGCTGCATAGTACGCAAATCAGCCTACTTATTTATTCCCTGGTGAAAGTTATATAGCAGCTGAAATACTTAAGACACATTTAAAATTTCATGGAAAAAAGTCAGATTAAAAAAGGCCTACAAGAGCAGCTGTGGTGGCCGAGTGGTCAAGGCATTGGACTCGAAAAAAGGTCTACAAGACATGTCCCTTTCCTAAAAATCAATTCCTTTCCCTAAGTAAACTGATTACAAGATTCTAACAATGACAAAATTCCATAGTGATTTAAGCTTGTTCCTTAGTAGTAGCGCAGTAGTGTATATTTCTTGGATAATAAAAATATCAGACTTGTTTAGTTTGTTAAAGTCAACTATTTTAGAAGATGACAAGATCTTCAAGTCAGCCTACTGTTGGCTATCAGGAAAGCTTTGTGTCTCTGTCCCCTCTTCTTGAAGGGTAACTTAGCTGTGAAAGAGCGGTAAAATATGATGGCTACAATCAAAAGACCTACACTGGATACTTGGGCTCTTTACTGCACTTGTGTGAGCGTGATCAAGTTACTTTAACCGCTCTGAGTTTGTTTTGTCTTTTATAACAGGCAATTCAGTATTTTTTACAGGTTTTTTTTTTTTTAATGAGATTAGATGACATATCTTAATGAAAAACACTTTACACAGTATGTAGTACATACCAATCTGATTACTGCTTTTTGAAGGCAAATCAAATTCACAACACAGAAAATGCAACACTGATAGTTATATTACGAATCAAAAGCACTTCTAGAAGAACCACTACTTGAAAAGTATTTTTGAATTATTTTTTCACATAATCCTGAACATGCATTTTTCTGTACTAGTAATTTTGAAGGTATAATAACAGTGACTTAAGTTAAAGAAAACAGATAAATCATAATAAACTTGGTGACTCAACCACAGGATTAAAATGATAATGCTATTAATTTTGAAGGTATGGAGAAAAGCATACATTCAGTAGTATTGTATTTCATTAACTGTTTAAAAAGTTTATAAATATCTTGCATCTTTTTGTATCCTTTTTCTGCTATTATGTGTGACCTTTGGCAAATCTATTATTTTCTCTAAAAAAAAAAACGATTATTCTAGAAAGTCCTGACATAGTGTGTGTAAATGAAATTAAGAATACTGTTAATACACTTGGTCGATAAGCATTTTAACAATCAAGTTACACATTAAAATTTATCTTTACTCTGGGGACCACCTGCTCTGGACACCCCCTCCTGTTCCTCTCTCAGACAGGAGCTAACTTTCCCGTAATCTATTCTGCTCATAAAATATAAAATTTACCTTTAATACAGTATCAACAGGATTTCCAGAATCAGGTCTGATTATCAATGGTGCCTCTGTACTTCTCGACAATATTAAATGTCTTAGATCTTCACCCCATATTTTCTCACATGCATTATAAATGTCATAGCTATCACTAACCACAGATACAGGCACTGATGAAAACTGTGTTACTATATGTTCAAAAGCGTCTTTTTCATGGTCTTTTCCCCAAGCTGTAATCGTACTAGAAAACAAAAGAAAAATACAGATTTACTTAGGTAGATACATTATTCCTAAAGCACTGCTCACCATATCTTACATTCACTATGCCATATCATCAACATCACGGAGAAGGTGAGTGATTTAGTTTAGTGGATGCACATCAAAAGGAAAATAGATTATTCTCTCCAAACCAGCACTTACTTCATTCTGCTTCAGTAGTTCTGAATGTCTTCCACACTTTATGCCAGGATATTAGAATATATATGCCCATGACTTTGTTAGGCATTGCAGGCAATTGGCTGCCTTCTGTGAATGTTTGAAACCATATACCAGCAGTAACACAAGCATACATTTTGTCTTTTTTTATCTTATAAAATCTTACACTTAAAGGTAATTACTTAAGCATTCATGTATACAGTCAACTAATTCTTTGCCTGTTATAGCTTCAAATGACCAGCAATAGGCAGTTACTCCACTATTCATACGTGTCCAAGGACCAAGAATTTTAATGTTCAGTTTGAGAAAACATAATTAAGATGAAGACTAGAATGAGTTTATAGAGGGAAGAATATTAGGCAAGAAGGGCTACCAAAGTGAGTAATGTTTTTTATTGAATAGTGTAGTATCAAATGTGTAATTTTAAGTATTTGTTGGTTAATATGTAAATAATTTTAAGTCATAAAATTTTTTAATGAATTTAAAAATTATTACGATTTATGTGGGCTAATCAACTTTTCTCCTCAGTAATGTTATAGTTTTAGCCTTTGCTCTCAGCAAAATAATGAATGCCCATTCATTATAAAGCCCATTTAAGTATAAATTTACATAGAAACTGTCTGACAAGTCGTATTACTTTAAGTTACAAGCTGCCATTTAATATGACTATTTTCCTATGGAGCACTCCTTTTCTCATATGATGGCAGATAGCAGGTGTGCTGTATACTTCAGGACCTTAAAGACACAGTGATCCCAACACTGTTCTTGTCTGAAACCCAGAAAAGGTCTTTTACCTCAAACTCATCTGTAATACCAGGCATAGTCATATACACCTGTAATCCCAGTACTTGGAGGCTGAGGCAGGAGGACTGCTGTGAGATGGGGCCCAGCCAGACCTACACACCGAGTTCAAGACCAATCTGAGCTACATAAACTTCTGTCTCAAAAAAAAAAA